>JXTB01000048.1:730485-757490 GCA_002914805.1 Parasponia andersonii
ATCTATTCTCTTTATATGTTCCTATTTGCTATGAATTAATACTATGCACTCATATAGTCAATTGTTTTGAGAAAATTTTTGAATGTTCCTAGGCCAAACTTCCGCTGCGAAAATCAGTTTTAAATCCAACACATATATGGATGGATAAATTACGATTCCGTAATTAAAATAAAGTTGACAAAAATTATCACTAATTTCTTGTACAGAGAACCGAAGAACTTATTGATTTATTTGGTTAAAAAGGGAAAAAAATGCAAAATGAAGAAGAAGAAGAAGAAAAGAAGAAATGAGTTGAATAAGAACAAACAAATTAAAGGTTAAATTAAGGAATAAAAGTTATAATTATATTTTTTAGATTTTAATTGAGAAAATAATATTAAAAATAAGGTGGAGGGATCAGACATAAGAGAAATTTTGCACCATTGATCACTAATATTTTACTTATTTGACCATTTCATCTTAAGTTTTTTTTTTTTGTAGGGGGTGAGGGGCGAACACAAACTGTATAAGCCAGATTTAAATTAAGGACAAAAGAGTAATATTTAGTTAAGGGTATTTTAATAAATATGCAATTTCGGAGTTTAAAATTAAAAGTATCTTAAATGTTTTTGGACATAATTCGTTTAGGTTTATGTAGGCTAAAATGTAAGAGATTTTTTAAATCAATGACTAAGGAGCAATTATATGAGGGTATACATGAAAAGAAATTTCAAAATCCAGGTAAATTATAAAATTTTAAAACAGTACAGAACTTATCAGTACATGACACGTGTCCACTAACTCAATCAATTGCCCATAAATCCCTGTAAATCTCCTTCTTTGATGCTCAGAACCCTGAAGTCCATTCAAGGAGGTCGAGCTCCTCTGCAGCCGAGAAACGCTGGCACACCTCAGCGGAAGCTCGCTGACGCGCCGCCCAGGAGCCTCCACCACCTGCTGATGAAGATGCGCCGACGACCACCTTCCTGCTCGCGCCGTCTAGCCACGTGGAGGAGCCGTGGAAGCCACGACTTGTCGCGAATAATCTTGGAGATTTCAGTCGCCTCTCACACTGTAGACCATTGCCGTCAACTCAAGCCACCTCCTCCAGCTAGACCCAACACGTCTTAGTTGTTATTTTGGGTCGACATAGCTCCGGTGAGCTTTTGAACACTTTCGGCCGTTTTTGTAATTTAAATTATGATATTTTCCTAATTATTTTTTGAGCATAAATTTATGGTGACAAATTAATTCAATCATAAAACTTTAATGAGGAAAAATGGGAGATTAAAATGTGAATAATTACAGTTGTTTTGTGTTGAGTCGAAATTTGGAAACCGGAAATTTTTCAAATTGAAAATATGACATTTTTCTAAATATTTCTAAATATGATATTTTGTAACTTCTGAATTTAAGGCCCATCTAGAGCTCAGGATCTCAAAACGAAGTTTTGACTTCAAATTCGGATTTAGTGAGGTCAAGAGATGAACTTTGATAAAAAATATCGATATGTTTTGGAGTGGCACGATTTTTGAGGTACACGACTCGTGAATAGTCTCATTTTATGTGTCACAGGACGAGTTTCGGCTCAGAACCTAAATTAATCAAACTATATCTTTAATCTTTCTATTTTAAACACTAGAAATTCAGAGGTGAAGTCAATTTTTTTTTTAATTAAGGCTACATTGGGAAAGTGACTTTCTCAAACAAGTGAATTTGGATTTTAATTCACCCATCAGATTACTAAATGATATATAGAAATTACTACGAGCCTTGGTAACACATTATTGTTACTCGATAGAGGTATGGATTCGATTACTTGACTTTATTATGGTTTTTAGTATAAATTCATTTATTTAATGCAATATGAAATTTTGTGAAATGATTTGTGAAAATATGTTTACAAGTTAGTTTGGAATATACATTGATTTTTAAACTACTTAGGAGGTACATTACATTAGTTGACATACCATATTTTCCTAATTATTTTTTGAGCATAAAGTTATGGTGACAAATTAATCAATCATAAAACTTTAATGGGAAAAAATGGGAGATTAAAATGTGAATAATTACAGTAGTTTTGTGTTGAGTTGAAATTTAGAAACAAGAAATTTTTTAAATTGAAAATATAACATTTTTCTAAATATTTCTAAATATGATATTTTGCAACTTCTGGATTTAAGGCCCATCTAGGGCTCGGGATTTCAAAACGAAGTTTTGACCTCAAATTCGGATTTAGTGAGGTCAATAGATGAATTTTGATATAAAATATCAATATATTTTGGAGTGACACAATTTTTGAGACACATGGATCATGAATAGTCTTATTTTGCGTGCTACAGGACGAGTTTCGACCCAGAACCTAAATTAGTCAAATTATATGTCTAATCTTGCTATTTTAGCACTAAGAATTCAAAGGTGATGTCAGTTTTTTTAATTAAGGCTACATTGGGAAAGTGACTTTCTCAGACAAGCAAATGTGGATTCTAATTCACCCATCGGGTTACTAAATGATAAACAGAAATAACCACGAGCTTTGGTAACACATTATTATTACTCGATAGAGGTATGGATTCGATTACTTGACTTTACTATGGTTTTTTATATAAATTCCTTTATTTAATGCAATATGAAATTTTGTGAAATGATTTGTGAAAATATACTTACGAGTTAGTTTAGAATATATATTGATTTTTAAACTACTTGGGAGATACGTTACACTAGTTGACATACGATATATTTTGTTTTTAACTATTCATTGTAGGAACTGGATTTTGGTAAAAAATCAATTATGGAAAAATTGATAAATTTGGAAACTTGGCTGAACATAGGATTACTGCATCGTTGTTTAGTGATTTTATATAAAATGGTACATAGTCTTGTCAATGTCATTCATATAGCATTGCATACATTCATAATACTTATACGGTCGTAGACTTATGATACCCAAATAGAGTACTTGGACTTACGAGTATTCCATTTGAACATCTCAGACATATCATCCTAATTGTATCACATTGTTGTATGTTCGACAGTATAGATATATACTTGTTTTGGAAATGCATTTGATAAATGTTAGGAACTTGTATACCTTTGGAAATATATTTTATAAGAGTTTGGAATTTGGTGAACCTTTGCACTTTAGAAATATACCTGATAAAGAATTTTATAAACTTTTGGAAAAATAGTTTAATAAATAGATTTTGGAAAAAGTTTTGGAATTTTTAACTAATTATGTGGGAATTTGAAACTATTATATTGCTTATTACTAAAAACTTTATCAAATCTCTGCTCACCCCTTACTTTTCTCTCTTCTCGGGTTTAATTACAGTACTAGAAAGTCGATTGATTAATATTCATGTTCTAACAATTCTTATGGATTCGTATCGCCTTGATGATTGGTATTTTCTAGTCTTATTCTATTTATTTAGCTACTGATCATATATACTTACAAATGGATATATGAAAGAACTTTAAATTATTGTTAAAAATTTTATAAACATAAATATGATTTATTTAAATATCATTATTCTTTTCTAAGGGTTTTAAAATTATAAAATTTGACTCAATACTTTTGTAAAATATTTAGTAATATTTTTTAATTATAAAATATCCAATCTATTATTGGCTTAGGGTCTGAGTCATGACAGATTTAATAGTATCAGAGCACGGTTTTAGATCTAGTGAGATCTTGCTTGTAATTGTTTTCGTATTTTAAAAAGTTTTAAAAATTTTATTTTATAAATACCTCGTACATCATTTAATATATGGCTGATTAAATTATACTCAGTTTGTATTCCTCTTAGATGATGCCTTAATGTCATTTTAAAGTATAGTTTCCGTGAAATCCTTAGTCTCGGGCGTGTCCACTTGACCCGAGACTAAAAAGCCTTATTCTTAGTGAAAATTCTTTGGCTCAAATTATTCTCTACCCTCGTCTTTCAATATTCCTTCAGGCATTAGACTAGGTGAAGCTTATAAGTTTCGGGACGACATTTAGGATATTAAGGTTTGATTTTGCCTGATTTTATCTAATCATTACTAGGTTTATTTGTATCACTGGGTTGTGGTTGGGATTGTGTTTTACTGAGGATCCCTTCTTGTGATAGCTTAATTGCTTACTTGGTATTCTGTTTGCACAATTTTATACATTTGCTTATTTTTCCAAAATAAATTTTGGGATTGGTGAAAACCTCGTTGGCAGAAGGGTTGGTTAGTGAGTATACATTGAGTTTAAGTCAAATTTAAATTTTCTCGTAACATGCAAGAATCTACTTGGTAGTTATTTAAGTGAGAAACTCTTAACTACTGAGGATTTTTTTCGCATTAAAACCTTTTATATGAATTGATAACATTTGAAATTTTCAAATAAATAAATAAATGGATAAATACTCGTCATTTTTCTAAGAGGATTTGGGTATTTCAAGATCTCATCTTTGAATGATTCAGTTTATATTTTTACTTATTATAAATTTGCTAGTACCCTAAGAATCTGAATTACCTTGCATATTCATATTAATTAATTGTTAAGTTTTCCATATTCATAATGAAGTACATAAATTTGAAAAACTCTTGCGTATATTACTTCAATTAGGAAATAGAATGTTTTCTTTATTAAATTCCAATAAAAGTCATATTTTGTGATACACTTATTGGTGTAAAACTTTCTTATGAGTAGTTAATTTTACAAATTCGATTCTCGGATATTTTGTAAATTCCAATATTAGTAATTAACTTTACCGATGATTTCCAAAATCTTTCTTGGTGTTTAGTTACGAAATAAAGGAAATTTCTGCTACTTGGTTTACAAATTAACTCAGGGTATGATTGATATTTGGTTAGGGAAAAATTTTACATGAAATTTTTTTATAATATATTTGGCTATTTGAAAGGATTTTGGTATGAATTTGAAGTAATTATGAGACGAATCTCTGAATTTTATACACGTGTTTGAAAGATGCTAGTGTGATCTGCAGTATCGTGAACTACTTGCAGAATTAAAATTTTGTTGATTACCATATTTAGAATCTTGATTGAATTGCGTTCGGTTTGTCTCCCAAGACAATAAACTATAATCAAGAGTAGCCTCTTAATCCTCTTAATCGCTAAGGTGTAACTGAATATCATTTGTGTCATGACCCAAATTTTGGAATAGTGGCAGAAGGAGAATTTCATTAGAATGAAAATTCTTTAGTTATATATATATATATATAGGGAATTCTAACCAGTGGACCTATTCCACAATTCATAATAAACACAGACTGAAAAATTACAAGAAAAACTAAATTTCAAATATAAACTGAGCATTATCATTCACACTTCAACATTAAGCTAGTATGACATATATAGTTATAGATATTTTCAAAGTAACACGCTTAACATGAATGCTAGCAATATCCATTTATTTAACAAGACTTAAACACGAGTCTTGCATTCACACTCCTAGCATTTCCAAGTCTTAAACTACGAATAAAAGATAACTTCTTATTCCGCTTGTTGACCGTCAATGTTACACTGGATACCACCTGTGAAGTAAGTAGGGAGGGTGAGCATAAATACCCAGTGGGTTACCCAATTTTCCTTTTTGGGAAAGTCTTTTATAAATTTCAAAATATCTGTATAGTTAGTAGTATTAGAAAGCATTTCTATAAATATTAAGGATTTAAACTATTTATAGAAAACCATGCTAACACCAAAACTAGATATCTAGGTCAAAGCAATATAAAAGTCTTAATTAAAATAAGTATAATGCACATTACATGAGCTCTCATTCTCTCATCATGGCTAGAGCCACTTATACTATATGTATTGAGTGCTCTCTGCATGACATTTTCATGGAAACCGGAGGGATACCCATGTGTCTAATCTTACCGAATCGGAGGGGCACCGAATGCCTACGCCTACTGAACGGAGATAGTCAGAAAATAAACCCCGCGCGGGTTTACAGGCTTTCACTAAAGGTGGGTGTACTAGTCTACCTACTACAACACCGTGATATCGAAGATGACTCTCATGTATGATCATATGAAATGTGCAATATATAGAGTCTCAAACAACCATGCAGTGATTTAATATTCTAGACATGCTCTGATTTTTAATTAAAATCCACTTTGTACTTAAAAATCCAAAAGTACAGTTTCTATGGTTTTACCAAATCCCACATATAAAAACTTGTACAAAATTATATGTAAAAATATCTAGAGCAGTCCACAATGTTTCACAAATCTATAGTTCATTAAAATAACTATTCAAACAATTCAATTTAATAAAATCACGAAATTTCATTTTTAATGAAAATAATAGAAAACAAGGAAATTGAATCCCCTACCTCGAAATAGTAGTTATGCTGAGCTAATGACGCTCGAAATATCCTCAATTGATCTCCGGGTTGTTCAGACAATTGTTTTCGAATCTCGTCATATTCACTTGAAAAGTTGACTTTTCAAACGAAGTCTCGAATTGAGAAACAGAGGTTACCATTGAATTCAGAATACCCAAAAATATTGGTTTAGATATAAAGTTCGTCGAAAACGGGTCCCGGTACGGGACCGGCCTGTGGCACGCAAAACGGTGCAATCCACGAGCTATTTTCTCAATTTTCGTGCCACTTTGGAAAATAGTGGTATTTTACATCAAACTTCATGTCCCGACCTCACTGAGTCAAAATTCGAAGTCAGAACTCAGTTTTGAGGTCCCGAACACTAAATGGGCTCAAAAATCCGAAATTTATAAAAATACCACATTATGAAAATAATTAGAAAAATACCATATTTACATCCCGATAATTAACGATCTTCCGGTTATCGTTTTAACACTTCAAAATAATGAAATTTCATGTTTCAAACTCCTCTATCACGTGGTAAAATTTTCTCAGGAAAATAACTCAATTCAGAAATAATTATGAAAATACCACAAAAATTAAATATTATAAAATTGCTACAGTAGTCAACTTCTCACCGGAGCTGAGTTGGAGACTGAGAGTGGTCAGAAATGAAATATGGAGTCGAGACGAGTCCAATGGTGGTGGTGGTGTGATGATTGGACGTCGGACGGCGGAGCGGCTAGTGAAAAACCATCCGGTGGCGTTAATTTCGGGCGGCCTTTTCTTTGGCGATGAGCGGCGGAGTGAGATGGCCACACTGCGCATGGCCTCGTCAGTGGCTGGGCAAGGATGCGGGGCAACACGTCGGGTGGTATGGTGGCCGGAGGAGCCTCGGGTGAACAGTGACAAAGATGTGATTTCGGGGGATTTCCGTGGAGAAGAAAGAAGAAAATGGAGGCTTTTATGCAATTTTCGGAAACTGTAGCAGTCAGACACATGGCGTAATCTGATTCGACCGGAAAAAAGTTTCTGAAATTCCACTTTAGCCACAATTTAAAAAAAATTCTTTCACTCTAGTCCCTCCTTAATTATACTTTTGTCCCGATTTGAAATTTCTTTTTTATTTTTGCCCCAAATGCATCTAGACTTCATCTTGTCTAGATTCAATACTAAATTTATTTTAGATTTTTATTTAATTAATCTAAAAACACAAAATTACCAAATTTCCCTTAAAGTAAAATTACTTAATTACCCTTACAAAAATTTAGGATTTTACAATTTGAGTAAAGAAGATTGGGAATGAGCATAAAATACCTAGTAAGAACGTAGTTATCTCGATTGAAAACATTTTAGTGATGAAAAGTTCTTGCATTGTTAGTTCAATCCAAAATATATATATATATATAATAGTCCAAAGCCAGCAATCCATATATATATATATAAAATATAGTCAAAACTATTCAATTCATAAGCACAAGACACAAATCAACTTATACTCAGGAGTTCTCATCCTCTCATCAATAGAGACCCAAGATGGTGGCACTAAATGTACCAGACAGTCTGCCTGACACCTAAGCCCATACTTAGAGGGGACACTTATGTGTCGTCTATCAAACCTGGAGAGCAACCGTACTGCCTACGCCTACCAAATGAGAAGGTAATCAAAGGAAACAAATCCCGTGTGAGTTTAAAGATTCAATACTGACACAACGCTATACTATAAACCCATAATGCTAACACGATGCTTATGTATGATCTTATGACACATGTAATATAGAACTAAAGTGTGAAATTAGTCATACTCTCATTTTTAAATAAAATAGGTATATATTAAGTTTTATAGAAAAACGGACAGCATAATGACCCTATTTTGATATACCTAAAAATTTCAGATCAATATAATATATATCATACAATCAAATTCTATTACAGATATTCAAATCAATTTTAAAATCATGTTTGTCATCATATATTATACATAGTAAGTTTTATTCAAAAATGATATAAAAGAGAGATAATTGAATCTTTACCTTACTAGAATAGCGATACCACGCTATTGGAACCTCAATGTGTCGTTGAACGATTATTCAGAGTGTCGAAAATCAATTCCAAGCCATCGATCGTTCAATTGTAAAAAATCAATTTATCAACAAAACTTCAAATCAACAAACAGACCTCTTTACTGAATTCCTAGCACTCAAAATAGTTAGGTTAAATATATAATTTGTCTAATTCGGGTCTAGGTCTAAATCGGACTGATGGCACACAAAACAAGGAAAAATCTTAGTCGTCTGATTTCATTTTTCGTGTCAGTCACCAAACATAGTCAATATATATCAATCTTCTCTTTTTCTCGAGTACATTCTAAAAATGACATTAAAAATACAATTTAACAATCCGATCAAAAAGCCAAATCTTGTATTTTAGCTTTACTCAGTTTGATTTTAATTTCATTGGACAATTTTATGTATAAATAATTTCAGAGTTTACTTTTTGATCGGACCTTTAAATTTTGAAACAAATATCGTTTCTGGAATCTACGTTGAAAATGGTGGAAAATGAGATATATATTGACAATGTTTTGAAACAGGCACAAAAAATGAAATTGGACGGCTCAGATTTGTCTTGATTTGCGTGTCTTGGGACTCAGCTCCAAATTGGACAAATTATATGTCTAACCTAGTATTTTTAGGTGCTCTGAATTCAAAGGTGAAATCTGTTTTATGATTTGAAGCTCCGTTTGAAGATCAAATTTTCAAACCCAGGAATCAAAGGTTCGAAAATGATACCCAGCCTTCCAAACGACACCAACTTTTTACATAATCCCGTAATACTAATGGGACACTCGATTTAGGTAGGGATTCAATTACTTGTAAAAATTGTATTTTTATCTGTTTTTGACCTGATTTAAGATATAAACTGCCTGGAAGATAGGTCATTCTGATTGGTGTATCATATATACTATTTTGAATTATTTTCTACAGGAAATTGGATTTTGGGTTTGATAAAAAATGGTTGTTATAATGTCAAAATTTTTAGAAAATCCAAAATGATTTGAGAACTCAATTTTGAGAACTAAATGATGTTTGATTAAAGAATACTACATGGTTATTCTGTGATTTTATGGAAATGGTGCATATCCTTATTCTGTCACTCATATAGCACTTGCATGCATTCACACACTTACGCGACTGTCAGACTTGCGGTATCCCACATAGGGTGCTCAGACTTATAGCACTTCTTTAGGTAGCTCAGACTTTCGAGTGATCCACTAGGATACTTCGGACATCATGATTGCATATATGATTATATGTTGGCTTGAATAGATATGTACTGGTTTTGATGGATGTTTTACAATGATTTGGAATTTTGAACTATTAGACTATGAATTCTACTTGAGTTTTGTGAACTGTTTTGAATGGAATACTAACCATACAGGACCTTCAACATGTTTATATTTCTTATGTAATCAAAATTTGTAATCGATTCTCTATTAGGCATTAGCTCACCCTCTTCTTCTCCTCGGGTGGCACCCAGTATGATTTGGATGGAGAGAACTAGATTGAGGTATTATAGAATTACTAGTTTATTTATTATTTGATAAATTCCTATAAGACTTAAGAAATATTTAGATTTGAGTAGGAATTTTGTTTTCATTAAATTTATAAACTAGAATATGAGACTTTGACATGGTTTGTATTACTTATGTCTATATTTGAGTGTGAGATTATTTGTGATGCATGACTATTAAACAATTGTTTTATTTACGGTTTATGTTTAATGAGTGATGTATAACTGTGAGGTTTTATTTTTAATTAAATATTTTACTCAGACCAGTTTGAAAAGTTAGAGTCTCTGAGGAAATTTTTGAATTAATTGAGTCATTTTTAAAAATATTTTTGGTATTTCTATTTTATGAAATACTGATTCTGCTACTAACCCCAGTCTCAGGTCGTGATAGATACTAGACTGACACATCATTATTGTGGTAAGGAGCACTACTAGTTTCCCCTAGCATTGGTTTTTACGATAGGAATAACCTTTATGTCAATGTTTTACTAAATGCTATCTAACTCTAACTATAGCATGTGTTCTCTTTCTTTTCTTTTTTTGATAAAGAAAAGAGAGGAGGGGGCGACTAACGTGGTGGCTACTTTCTTTGGGTGTGACTATAAAAACTCTGACCTCATCTATAAATATTTGCCAAGATCTTAGGTGACTAGTAACCCCTACTGAGCAGTGAAGTGTAGCACCTAACCACACCGAACAGCTAGCAGGATCGACACCTTAGAGAGCTAAGATCAAGACACTCTCCATTGGCTGACACTGAACTGACAAGTAGGCACTTTTACATTTATGACTCTGGAAAAGCCACCTAGAATTCGAATCCATGACCTTAGATTCCTAAGGTAAACCATTATTGTCACGACTCGAGGCCGACGTCAATGGCAGAATGAGTATTTCATAAATTAGAAATACTAAAAAGAAATAAATAAAAAGACTCAATTCATTCAAAATTTTTCCCTGAGGATCTCTAACCTTTCAAAACTAGCTTCAATAAAATATTTAATTGAAAATAAAATCCTATAGTTATGCGTCACTTATTGAACATAGACCATAAATAAAACAATTGTTTTAATAGTCGTACATCACAAATCATCTCACACTCAATCTCGGTCATAAGTAATACAAACCATGTCCAGATTTTATATTCTAATTTATAAAGTTTAATGAAATCCAAATTCCTACTCAAATTTAAATATTTCACAAGTCTCGTAAGAATTTACCAAAATATAAATAAACTAGTTGTTCTGCAAATACCTCGATCTAGCTCTTCTGATCCAAATTACACTAAGTGCCACCTGAGGGGAGGAAAGGGTGTGAGCTAATGCCCAGAAGAGAATCGATTATAAGTTCTTATATATATATAAAATATACTCATGTTGAAGGCCCTGCATGGTTAGTATCCTATTCAAAACGTTTCACAAAACTCAAGTAGAAATCATAATCCAATGGTTCAAATATTTCAAACCATTGTAATATCCATCAAAACCAGTACATATCCATTCAAGCCAACATATAACCATGTATGCAATCATGATGTCCGAAGTGTCCTAATGGATCACTCGTAAGTCCGAGCCACCTAAAGAGGTGCCGTAAGTCCGATCACCCGATGTGGGACATCGTAAGTCCGATCACCCTATGTGGAGTATCATAAATCTGATCACCCAATGTAGGGCATCGTAAATGTGTGAATGTATGCAATTTTTATATGAATGATATGATAAGGATATACCATATTTCCACAAAATCTTAAATCAACCACACATTATTCTTTAATCAAATCACTTCCTGTTATCAAAAATGAGTTCTCAAACCATTTTGGATTTTCTAAAAATTTCGGCATTACAACAGCTATTTTCTATCAAAACCCAAAAATCCAATTTCCTGCAAAAATTAATCCAAAACAATATATATGACACGCCAACTAGTGTGATGTGTCTCCCAGGCAGTTTATATCTCAAATCAGATCAAAATGGACATAAACACAATTTTTATTAATTATTTCACGAAATTCTATATTTATTGAGAATATGTAAAATTCATAAATTAAATTAATTTTAGAATCAAGTAATCAAATCCCTACCTCTATCGAGCATCCAACTAGTGTTACAAGGTAATAAAGAAAGTTTGGCATCGTTTAGGTGTCTTTTGGAAAAGCGGACATCGTTTTTGAAACTTTGGTTCCTTGGTTTGAAAACTTGATTTTCAAACAAAGCTTCAAATCATAAAACAGACTTTACCACTAAATTTACAGCACCTAAAAACCCTAGGTTAGACATATAATTTGCCAAATTTGGATGTGGGCCCCCACGGCACACAAATCGAGGCAAATCTGAGCCGTCCAATTTCATTTTTTGGGCCCGTTTCGGAACATAGTCAATATATATCTTATTTTTCACCATTTTCAACGTAGATTCTGAAAATGATATCAGTTTTAAAATCTAACGGTCCGATCGAAAAGTTAATTTCAACACCAATTAAACACAAAACTATCCAACGAAATTAAAATCAAACGGATAAAAATTGGGACACGAGGTACCTATCACTAGATTCCTGTGAGGAGACGAATCCACGGCAACCAGTTTCGTGGTGAACGGTGGCGGGAATCGGCTCCGGCGAGCAAAACAAGCCGTAGTGTTTTTCACCATTTTCCAGTGATCGCGGGCTCCAATGTGGCTGATTCTGGTGGCGGGAGCTTCACCTGGTGATGGCACGTCGTTTCTGGTGGCAGTGAGCTCCAACGGTGGCCAGAAAAGGAGCGATGGCGGTAGGCAGTGGCAGGTCTTCGCGGAGGCTAAATCGAAAAAGAAAGAGAAAATGCAAGGATTTATAGGCAATTTCCGTAACTGTAGCACCACGTGTCAACTTCTGGTTAATTGGGCATTGTTTTGCTTATCTGTAGTTGGACCCAGTTTTCTGAAAATCTTCTCAAAAACACCCTTGAATAATTACTTTTTTACCCCAATTTTCAAACTTTTCTTACATTTTTGCCCAAATGAACCTAGACCAAAATCCGTCCAAATTCATCCTTTTCTTTTGGGGTCAAAAGACCAATCTGCCCTTACAATTTTTATGGGATTTCACATGCTTCCCTCCTTAAATGAATTTCGTCCCAAAATTCAAGTACAAGGCATACACTCAAAGTATAACTTCAAGTTAAAAATTAAACAAGTGAGGGTATTTTTTATACATCTCTGTCTCGAGTTCCCAAGTAGCTTCCTCTTCCTTATAGTGATTCCAAAGAACTTTAACAAGTGGAATTTCTCTATTGCGAAACACTTTGAGTTCTCTTCCCATTATTCGAATTGGTTGCTCTTCATAAGTAACATCATCTTGAATTGGTATCTCCACGTATTGAGTTATCTGAGATGGGTCAGAAACATATTTTCTCAGCATTAAAATATGAAAGACATTGTGCACATGGCCCAACTGTGGTGGTAAGTCCTATCGATATGGTACTGGCACAATTCTTGTAGTAATCATAAATGGCCCAATATATCTTGGAGCTAACTTTCCTTTAACACCAAATCTAGTAACTCCACACCTCGGTGTAACCTTTAGAAACACTTGGTCACCAATGTCAAACTCTACTTCTCGTCTCAAAGAATCTACATAACTCTTTTGACGACTTTGAACTTTTTAAGTTTTTCTTTTATCATATTGATCTTATCAGTAGTCTCTTGTATCAATTCTGGCCCAAGAGTAACTCGCTCCTCTACGTCAGTCTAACACAAGGGCGACCTACATGGTCTACCATATAATACCTCATATGAAGCCACACCTAAACTGGTTTGGTAGATGTTGTTGTATACAAACTCCACTAACGACAAATGATCATCCCAGCTTCCACCAAAGTCCAGTATACATGAGCGAAGCATATCTTCTAAAATCTGAATTGTTCTCTCAGATTGGCCATCTGTCTGTGGGTGATGAGCTGTACTAAAATTTAGTTCTGTTCCCAAAGCTTTCTATAAAGCTCTCTAGAACTTGGATGTAAATCTTGGATCTCTATCAGAAACTATGCTGGAAGGCACTCTATGTAAATGAACAATGTGATCCATATAAAGATGACTAAGTCTATTGAGAGAAAAGTCAATTCGAATCGGTATAAAATGAGTAGTTTTAGTCATTCGATCAACAATTACCCAAATTGCATCATTTTTCCTTTGAATTCTCGACAATCCCGTTACAAAATCTATAGTGATCTTATCCCATTTCTATTTTGGAATAGACAATGGCTAAAGTAATCCAGCTAGTCTTTGATGTTCTGCTTTTACTTGTTGACAGGATATACACTTAGCCATAAAAGTAGCTACGTCTCGTTTCATGCCTTTCCACCAATACTGTCTCTTTAATTCATGGTACATCTTAGTACTACCGGGATATATTGCAAACTTAGATTTGTGAGCTTCAGTCAAGATACTCTCTCGAAGGTGTGGATTATTAGCTACAGCTAACTTTCCATTAAATAGTACAAATCCTTCTCTATTAGTACTACTACTATGTAGTTATTCACTATTCTAAAGTTGGTTCCAAATTTTCTTTAATTCTTGATCTTGCCATTGACTTTGTTGAGCTATCTGAAGAAGTGAAGGAGTAGCCACTACATTGCTAACACAAGCAACACTGTTTCTCTCGAAACACTCCAAATTATAATCATCAATAGTGACTGAATTTTTCCACTCTTCAAGTATCAAAGAAGCAAGTATACAATGAGATTTACAGCTCAAGGCATCTGCTACCATATTTGCCTTTCCAGGGTGATACTGAAGATTGAAATCATAATCCTCCATATATTCAATCTATCTTCTCTGTCTCAAATTCAAGTCTCGTTGACTGAAGAGATATTTCAAACTCTTGTGATTAGAGTAAATATCAAACTCAACTCCATACAAGTAACATCTCTAGATCTTGAGAGCAAATATTACAACCGCCAATTTTAGATCATGAGCAGGATAGTTCTTTTCATGTGGTTTTAATTGACGAGAAGCATAAGCTACAACCCGGCCATTTTGCATTAAAACACATCCCAATCCCAGACTAGAAGCGTTTGTGTACACCACATATAGTTCACTACTGTCAAGGACAATCAGAATAGGTGCAGTTGATAATTTTTCCTTCACTTTCATGAATGATGTCCCACACTCATCATTCCAAGCAAACTTGACATCTTTCCTCATTAACTTAGTTAAAGGCAAAGCAATACTCAAGAAGTTTTCCACAAAACGACGATAATAACCAGCTAAACCAAGGAAACTCCACACCTTAGTAACATTTCTTGGTCTTTCCCATCCTAGAATAGACTCTATCTTAGACGGATCAACTGAAATACCATTTTGAGAAATCACATGGCCTAAGAATTTAACTTTTGTCATCCAAAAATCACATTTTGATCTCTTGGCATATAACTGATGATTTCTCAAAGTCTGAAGCACGGTATTTAAATGTTCAGCATATTCTTCCCGAGCCTTAGAATAAATCAAAATGTCATCAATAAACACAACCACGAATCTATCCAAATAAGGCTTGAAGATTCTGTTCATAAGGTCTATGAATACTACATGTGTATTAATCAATCCGAAAGGTATAACCAGAAACTCAAAATGACCATATCGAGTCATGAATGCAGTTTTCGGTATGTCTTCTTTACGAATCTTCAGTTGGTGATACCCATATCTCAAGTCTATCTTTGAAAAGAATTTGGATCCACCGAGTTGGTCAAACAACTCGTCAATTCTTGGCAAAGGATATTTTTTTCTTTATTGTAAGCTGGTTTAGCTTTCTATAGTTCACACAAAGTCTGAGTGTACCATCAGCTTTCTTGGCAAAGAGAACTGGAGCACCTCAAGGTGAGGTACTACTCCTAATGAACCCTTTTGACAATAGGTCATCTAATTGTTCCCTTAATTCAGTCATCTCTGTAGGGACCATTCAATAAACGATAATAGAAACTAGTTAAGCTCTAGAAACTAAGTCGATACAGAATTCAATCTCTCTGTCAGGTGGTAATCCAGGTAAATCCTTTAGAAAGACATCAGGAAATTCACTAACCACTGATATCCATGGGTATTTATCGGTAATTCCTATCGCCCTATCAATGGTGAATAGGCTTCCATAATATTCTAGTTTCTTTATCCCACCAATACTTGCTTTCAGGAGAGGACTAAGGCTTATTGGATTCAAACCAGCTTGATACACAACTAAATAACCATCTTCAGTATGAAGAGTCACCTTTCTTCTATGACAATCCACTATTACTCTATATTTGGACAACCAGCCCATACCAAGAATCACACCAAATTGGTTCATAGGTATCACAATCAAATTAACTAATAACTCACATCCATCAATGACAATAGAACAAGAGTTGCATATAGTAGACACACCATTGACATTTCCCAAAGGAGTATCAAGATTCAAAGCAGGATCAAAGATTTCAGATTTTAAACCCAACATATTAGCAAACAACACAGATATAAAGGAATATGATGCACCAATATCAAATAACATGTGAGCCCAAGAGTGATAAATTAAGATCATACCATCAACCACTCTAGTTCCAGGCTGATCATATCTCTCAATCCCGGTGACTGCATTGCTGGTGTTAGCTAGAATAAATTTCTGGAAAATATTTTCATAAAATCATTTTCAAGAAAACCATAGTTTTGTAAAATCAAGAAACACAACGGAATTGATCGTTTAAAATTTTTCCTTTTACAAAACGTTTCGGATCGTGACCTAACATAAATTAACTCTTGATCTAGACAAGAACAATACCCGAATTCGCTCCACAACCTTCTCATCTTTCCGTCTATTCTCAAAAGCAGTTTGATTGATCTAGTGGATGGTCACCTTCTTGATTCCCAACAAAGAGATCCGTAGATGAACAAGAAGACAATCTCCTCGAACCAATTTCTCCAGGATGGCCGAAACACCAAGGACAGTGAATCCCTAGTGGTGGCCGATTTTCTCTGCTCTCTCTCTCTGTTATGCGTGTGACACTCTCTTCTCAAAGGTGTGTTTCACGTGTAATACTTGTATATATTTGCTAGAGAACTTTTCTCTTAACTATAGAGAGATTAATGGGCTTGTTGGTAACTGATCATCAAATAACTATTGGGCTTTAATTTGAGCTAGACAAGGGACCAGATGGATCCATAAATCCCAAGCTCTAATAGACCATATACCCAATATCATAATTAACTCTTAATTATGATTGGGGCTTGTCCATTAATATTAGGGCACACCACTATAGACCCAAAATTGAACTCTTGGACTAAATATCATTTATTTTTCTGTGAAGCTTATTAACAATTAATTAGCTTGATCCATTTAGCATATATTATACCTATAGATATACCCCCAATGCAATGTCATACTAGTAGGGTGAAATTACCGTCTTACCCCTTTAGTACATATTTACCTTTGAGTTGTCATTTTTCATCTAATGGATAATAGTTGACTATGGTGTTTGTATCTACTTATACCAACACAGTCAAATTCACATAGTGAATACCGAGGCCCTGGTTTATATTATGCAAGTACTTGAAAAAACTCAAAGTGACATCATATGCATGGTGTCCATCATGAAAAACGTTCTACACATTTCATATACCTTATCTTCCAAGATACCAGAGTTTGAACCATAAATCAGAACTAGTCCTTTAGTAACTCAAAAAGACAAAACACATGAAAGTAAGTTCGTTAATCACTAGGATTAAGGTCGTCTACAATAGTGCTAGATTAGTAAAATTAGACATTTGAGTTACGACACTTATCCTCAAATTCTAATTCACTAGGTCTTGCTCGATGCTGTTATAACTTTCTTATAACACACTAGTGTTTCTATCCGAAGACTCACTTCGATAATTAGAGACTTCATTAATTAAATAGACAACACTACATTCTATGGCATAGTAAAGTATTCCATCTTCAATATGCAGAATGCGAACAATTTAATTTAGACATAATGAAATAAAGAATATAATGTCTCCCATATATGAACTCATCATACGAATAATTATTTATTACTCATTTCATGTCTTAGAATCTTTTAGATGTTTGCATAAGATAAACATACACATCACATGTATATCAATGGGACATAAATGAAATAGAAATTCATAACATAGAATTTATTAATAATAAATAGATACTAAATAATCCAATAAATATTGTTTATAATGTCTAAATAATAAACTACTTTATAGGACATTATTCCAACAATCTCCCACTTGGCCTTTAAAGTAGATGTGACATATCACGTAGTTCCATTCCTTTTAGGTGGTCCTCAAATACTTTGGTAACCAAAGATTTGGTAAAAGGATCAGCAAGGTTCTCTGCAGATGCTAACTTACTCACTCTCACGTTTCCTCTTTGAACAATTTCTCTGAGTACATGATATTTCCTCTCTATGTGTTTTCCTCTCTTGTAGCTTTTGGGCTCTCTGGAGTTAGCAACTGCTCCACTGTTATTATAATAAAGTGTCATAGGTTGTTGTGCTCTAGGTACTACCTCAAGATCTAAAAAGAAATTACGAAGCCAGACCGCCTCTTTAGCTGCTTCAGAAGCCACCGTATATTTGGCCTCCATAATTGAATCGGCAACACAAGATTGCTTGATACTCTTCCATATAATGGCTCCACCACCAAGGGTAAAGACTGAACCAGAGGTTAATCTTCTAGAGTCTTTATCAGATTGAAAATCCGAATCAGTATATCCAACAGGTGTTAGATCTTCTCCAGAATATACAAGCATATGATTTCTAGTTCTCCGAAGATACTTTAGAATATGCTTGACTGCACCCCAATGTTCAGGTCCTGGATTGGATTGGTAACGACTTACAATCCCAACAGCATAACAAATATCTGGTCTTATGCAAAGCATGGCATACATGAGACTTCCCACTGCCGAAGCATAAGGAATATTTCTCATCTGTTCCTTTTCTTTTTCTGTCTAAGGAGAATTCTCATTAGACAGAGTAATTCCTTTACGAAAGGGTGTTAAACCTTTCTTAGAATTATGCATTGCAAACCTTACCAGTATTTTGTCTACATATAAAGCTTGTGATAAAGCTATGCGTTTGTTCTTTCTGTCTCACAAAATCTGTATTCCTAGAACATAGCAAGCTTCACCTAAGTCATTCATAACAAACTGTTGTGCTAACCAGACTTTCACTGATGATAATGATCCAATATCATTCGCAATAATTAGAATATCATCAACATACAATACCAGAAATATCACTTTGTTATCCTGAATTCTTTTGTAGATACAAGGTTCATCTATGTTTCGTTCAAAACCATAAGACTTAATTGCTTCATCAAATCTTTTGTTCCATGATCTAGATGCTTGCTTGAGTCCATAAATAGATCTTTAAGTTCACAAACTTTTCTTTCTTGACCCTTTTCAATGAATCCCTCTAGTTGTATCATATAGATACGTTCATCAAGATTGCCATTCAAGAATGCAGTCTTGACGTCCATTTGCCATATCTCATAATCAAGAGATGCAGCGATGGATAAGAGTATGCGAATAGACTTGATCATAGCTACAGGAGAGAAGGTTTCTTCATAATCGATACCTTCTTTCTATGTATAACCCTTTGCAACTAACCTTGCCTTGAAAGTCTCCACTTTCTCGTCTATTCCTCTCTTTCTCTTATAGACCCACTTACACCCAATGGGTTTTATCCCTTCAGGTGGATCTACAAGTTCCCAAACTTTATTAGAGTACATGGACTCTATTTCGGATTCTATTGCCTTTTTCCAGAGATCTTTATCAACATCATCCATTGCCTCATTATAGGTGTAAGGATCAGATTCTTGGTCACAAGACTCTCCTATTCCCAAGTATCTTTCAGGTTGTCTCACAACTCTCCCACTACGACGAGGATCCAATGTTTGTTGAGTTTCAAATGATTTATCTTTTCTAAGTGCTTTCTCTATCTTATCTTCTATAGATGGGCTGATAACATCATTAGTTAATTCTTCTAGAACTAACTAACAAACAAGAATCTGATTTTCTTCAAGAATCTGATTTTCGTTGCATTAGGTAAACATAACCAAATCTAGAATAATCATCCGTAAACGTAATGAAGTATTCAAATTCTCCTCGTGCTTGAATATTCAAGGCCCATAGATATCAGTGTGTACTAACTCAAGATATTCTTGAACTCTAAGACCTTTTCCAGTAAATGATTTTTTAGTCATTTTACCTTCCAGACAGGATTCACAAGTTGGTAACGGTTTGACTTCTAACGAACTTAGAGGTCCATCATTGACTAACCTTTGAATTCTATTTAGGTTAATATGACTAAGTCTCAAATACCAGAGATAAGTTTCATTATTAATACTCACTTTCACTTTCTTATGTTTAGATTCTATATGTTCAAAAACATTTTCAAGATTGTGCAATGAGATACTTTTAGGTTGAATAAAGAAAAGATTACTCCTATGAGTACCAGTGCAAATAAGACTTTTATTCTTTCTAATATAAACTTTATTGTCAAAATGAACAGAATAACCTTGTCTCATTAAACAGGAAACAGATTTCAAATTCTGTTTAAACACTGGAATATAATTACAATTCTTTATTTCTAAAAACCTAAAATCATCGAAATTCAAAATAACATCTCCTATTGCACGAGCTTCAACTATTGAGCCATCTCCTAATCGTAATGTGAACTCTTCACTAGCGAACTTCCTAGTTTCCTTGAACCCCTGCAAAGTATTACAAACATGGTCAGTGGCTCCCAAATCTACGATCCAAGAATCGATAGAATCAACCACATGACAAGCCTCAATGAACAACAAATTGTCATTACCTTGTTTGTCCTTACCGTTGTCCTTCTCCTTTTTAAGGGCTAGGTAAGTTTTGCAGTTCCTCTTCCAATGTCCATCCTTACCGCGGTGGAAACATTTTCCCTTTGGTTTGGCATCCTTCTTGGTCTTCTTTTTCTTTGGAGACAGAGAAGCATAAGTCTTTTTCTTCCCCTTACCTTTGCCTTTCGACTTAAGTTTGGAAGAACTAGCTTAAGCTACATTAGCCTCAGCTGACCCCGATTTATTCTTCTTAAGAATATTCTTAGTAATTTGCCGATCTTTCATCAGGCCAGTAAGAGTATAATCCTTCTAACGAATCTCATGATCAATCTTAAATTGATTGAAAGTGTCTGACAATGTGTTCAAAACCATGTCAATTTGGGTGTCACAATCAATTTCAGCTCTAAGGATTTCCAATTCGTTGAGGTATGCGATGACTTTCATCATATGTTCCTGAACTGGAGTACCCTTCTTTTGACGAAGATTCATAAATACACTTGTAGCCTCATTTCTAGTTTGACGATCGAGACTGGCGAACATTTCGTCAACACTCAGCATAATGTCAACAATAGTATCCATCCCACGATGTTGTTATTGCAATATATTGCTCATTGAGTGAAGTATATAGCACTTAGCCATCTCATCAGATTGCTTCCACTTATCAGATAAGTTTCTTTCATCATTGGTGGATTCCTTAGTTGGCTGAGCAGGACATGGAGTGGTGAGAACCCACTTATATTTATTAGCAGTAAGCACTATGTCTAGGTTACATTTCCAGTCTACATAGTTTTCACCGTCTAGCTTATTTTGTGTAAGTAAAGTGGATAAGGGATTAAATGCTATGTCTACTGAAAAATAAATAAATATTCCACGTATAAGCAAACATCATTTATTATGTTTCGAATAATTAACATAAAGTATTTAAGTATACAATATGCAAGTGAAGTATCCCTAAGACTATCACTTATATTCATGGTAATTTAACCTACCACTGATTACAAGCCTCCTACGGGAAGTCATGTAATCAGCAAGTCAAACTGAAACAATTTCAATTAGTAAATAGACAGATAACTCTTATCCCATATTTCTAACTACCATTCTCTTTGGTCATCTACTCGACTAATAAGAAGTTCAACGGGAGGATATTAATGTTTTGAGTTAAGTGTTTAACTATTGTTTCGGTAACTAAGCTTTCTATGTAAGACCGTCATATACGGGCGATCGGCCTCATATAGTCTACCTAGTACCTTATCTTTAGAAGCTCATTTCGAGTATTACCTAGACGAAAAACCCTCCTATGGGAGCTCAGCAAGATTCTAAGGGACAAGGCTCATCCTAATACATAACGAACTAACAATGGAGACCATAAGTATCACATACCTTCTCCCACTCAATATTTTATAATAAGGGATTTATAGATTTTACCCAGTTATCTAACTAGTTTAGTAACCTAAAATTAATTATGTAAGCATGTTCATATTTGCATGAGAGTAGCTCTAATTTTCTATATGACATTTTACTAAAGATCATGTAATAATACTTAATTATTAGGCATACATGCAACATTGTCCTAATAATACCAAAGTAGTAAGCAGATAAATAATTAATTGTTAATGATTTATTAATTTTCAGTAATTTAAAATTATTTAACATTTAAATAATTTTAATTGATAAGATGATGTTAAATATTTAAATATGGAAGATAATATTTAAAATTTAAATTAGAAAATATTTTCACAAAATCCAATTAGTTTAAATAAAAGATTTAACTAATTAAATCTCCTTAAATATCTCAAATTTAAATTTCAACTTTTGAAATCTTAATTTGAATTTAACTTCCATAAATATCTCCCATTATCTTATCTTGTCAGATTTGAATTCAAAATTCAAATCAATATCTAATCTCATTAAATATATACCAACCATAAATTCAAATTTGAATATTTGAAAAGATATTCTAATTTAAATTTAAATTTCAAATCTTCACAAAATTCAAAATTTAAAAGATAGAAGATTTTACAAATAAAATCTCCTACAATATCACTAATTTGAATTTAAACAAATTTAAAATTCAAAAATAGATTACCAACTATCATATATTCAGTTTTTAAAAATATCTATTCAAATTTGAATTTAAAACTAAAAGGATATTATCTCATAATATCTAATTTTAAAAATTTCCATTTTAAAATATCTCTAATTATTTAAACAATAATTAAGATATTATGGATATTAATCATATTCACAATTCAAATTAAAATATCCTATCAATTTAAATTTCGAAAATTCAAATTTAATAAGGATTTTATAATTTTCAATTTAAAATTTATTCTATCAGTTTTCATAAAACTATGGATAAATTAAATTAATTTTAAAATGAAAATAATTAAAATTATGGCCGGAAATACGAAACGTGTCAGGACAAGCCGATGGACGGAATGGGAAGCCGGTATGTGGCCACGCTCGAGATAACTACCGGGCGCTAACGGGCTCGCATAATGCTATACGGCCTCGCTCGGGACAACTCCCAAGCGACAATGAGCTCGTGAAATTCTCGCACGTCAAATGTACGAGATGGCACCCTAAGCGGCGAAGGCGCGGAAGGCCACCCGCACGGCCGGCACGCAGGAGGCCATCCACTAGCCATGTGCAGATTACATCCACGCGACCAGCGGGGCCATGCCCGCGCTGCATGCGCCGGGTGCACCTACGCGGCCTACACGGGGAGGCAGCCCACAGGCCATGCACAGATCGCATCCGCGTGGCTAGCAGCGCCTTACCCGCATGGCCATGCGCGGGGTCGTGCCTGCATGGCCCGCACGCAGGTCACACCCGCAAGGCTCACGTGGGCGGTGCGCACGGCTCCTAGCTGTGCACCGCTCCGTCGTTTCGTTCGTTTTTTTTTTTAAAATTGAAAAAAAAAAAAACAGTTTTCATAAAACTAGAAAAAATAATTAAAGATCAAAACATTTCTATGCATAGTTTTATCAAGAACATAAAACATGAACACATAGAAATCAAGAATATGCCGGAAAACGAAAATCAAAATAAACATGATCATTTCCTCATAGCAATATCTAATCAAATAATCATTCAAACTCATTGAATCTATTGACCATCATACAAACTAGAGCATACTCATAATATGAACAGGACCAAACATAAACAAAAACTTTCCGGAAATCAAAAATATCAATCAACAAGAGAATAGACCGGAGTAAAATATACTAGATCAACAATAAAACCATGCTATGGTACAAATTGTCGGTGTTTGCTGGAATAAATTTCCAGAAAATATTTTCATAAAATCATTTTCAAGAATACCATAGATTTGTAAAATCAAGAAACGCAGCGGAATTGGTCGTTTAAAATTTTCCTTTTACAAAATATTTCGAATCGTGACCTAACATAAATTAACTTTTGATCTAGACAAGAACAATACCCGGATTTGCTCCACAACATTCTCATCTTCCCGTATATTCTTAAGAGTCGTTTGATTGATCCGGTGGGTGGTCACCTTCTTGATTCCCAAGAAAGAGATCCGCAGATAAACAAGAAAACAATCTCTTCGAACCAATTTCTCCGCGATGGCCGAAACACCAAGGACAGTGAATCCCTAGTAGTGGCCGATTTTCTCTACTCTCTCTATCTGTTATGCTTGTGACACTCTCTTCTCAAGGGAGTGTTTCACGTGTAATACTTGTATATACTTGCTAGAGAAATTTTCTCTTAACTATAGAGAGATTAGTAAACCTTAATAGGCTTATTAGGCTTATTGGGCTCAACTGATCATCAAATAACTATTGCGCTTTAATTTGAGCTAGACAGAGGACTAGATGGATCCATAAAGCCCAACTCCAATAGACCATATACCCAATATCATAATTAACTCTTAATTATGATTGGGTCTTGTCCATTAATATTGGGGCACACCATTATAGGCCCAATAATGAACTCTTGGACTAAATGTCATTTATTTTTCTGTGAAGCTTATTAATAATTAATTAGCTTGATCCATTTAACATATACTATACCTGTAGACATACCCCCAGTGCAATGCCGTACTAGTAGATAAATCACCGTATTACCCCTTTAGTACATATTTACCTTTGAGTTGCCATTTTTCATCTAATGGATAATAGTTGACCATGGTGTTTGTATCTGCTACACCTATAGACATACCCCTAATGCAATGCCGTACTAGTAGAGAAATTACCGTATTACCCCTTTAGTACATATTTACTTTTGAGTTGCCATTTTTCATCTAATAGATAATAGTTGACTATGGTGTTTGTATCTGCTTATACCAACACAGTCAAATTCACATAGTGAATACCGAGGCCCTGGTTTATATTATCCAAGTACTTGAAAAAACTCAAAGTGACATCATATACATTGTGTCCATCATGAAAAATGTTCTACACATTTCATATACCTTATCTTCCAAGATACCGGAGTTCGAACCATAAATTGGAACTAGTCCTTTAGTAACTCAAAAAGACAAAACACACGAAAGTAAGTTCGTTAATCACTAGGATTGAGGTCTTCTACAATAGTGCTAGATTAGTAAAATTAGAAATTTGAGTTATGATACTTATCCTCAAATTCTAATTCACTAGGTCATGCTCGTTGCTGTTATAACTTTATCACACTAGTGTTTCTATCCGAAGACTCACTTCGATAATTAGAGACTTCATTAATTAAATAGACAACACTACATTCTATGGCATAGTAAAGTATTCCATCTTCAATATGCATAATGCGAACAATTTAATTTAGACATAATGAAATAAAGAATATAATATCTCCCACATATGAACTCATCATACAAATAATTCTTTATTACTCATTTCATGTCTTAGAATCTTTTAAAATGTTTGCATAAGATAAACATACACATCACATGTATATCAATGGGATATAAATGAAATATAAATTCATAACGTGGAATTTATTAATAACAAATAGATTCTAAATAATCCAATAAATATTTTTTATAATGTCTAAATAATAAACTGCATTATAGGACATTATTCCAACATGCATAGGTTTGAGCCTTCCCCTTTCCTTTGTTTCCTCTACCTCTGCCCGGATGACTACTTGTGATATCCTGAAATTACGTATGATACCCAACTCTTCACAATATCAAATAGCTAATAATAACATCATTACATATCATTTTGTTTTATTTTATTTTATTCCAGAATTTCCATATGACACCTAATTCCTCGCAAAATTTAGTGGTCAATAATAACATGACTCCACATCATTCATATTAAAATTAAATTTTTGCACATATTTTTAGGTGTTTGTTTTATAATATTATTTATTCTAATTAATATTTTCACCTAAGTACTTTTGCAGTGAAATGCTTGAGACATGCTCTTTGGTACGAGCCTGATGTGCAATGAAATAATTTATGGGATATAATTATACAATAGTTATTTTTTTTATGGGCATATTTAATATTATAATTATTTTATAAGTGGAGTATGTGTTTTAATTTTTAAACGTTCTAGTAATCTAGTGCATATATATATAAATTTTTCTTAATATTGATCTAAAAAAAAAAATAATATTTCACGTTTTGATATTGTCATATATTTTAGTGCTTTTTAATTAAATGTTTCTTTTATGTGTCTTATATGATCCTATTAATGTTATTACTTTAATGTATATGTGTATTTATACTCATATTTATATTATTTAACTAAAAGGATAATAGTGGTAATAAGATCAACCGACCCGTGGTAAGTCGGCAACCTCTTTGGCCACTTTTATATCGTTTTTTCTCAGTTTTCTCCATTTTCACGCACCTTCCTTCACTGTCATCACCTTTTCGTTCTATTTCCTATACTTAGTGTATCAGGTTTTGAATGTTAGAGTCTATACTAAAATCTATTATAGTTAATATAACTTTTGTCTTATTAAAGCACATCCAAGGTATCTTTTAATCATTCTTTATCCTTTTTATAGTACTTTAGTTGTTTTCCACTCACGATTTGTACATGATCAGCTTTAAGTATTATCACTAAAAGTAACTATAAATCTATGTGTGTATATTTTTGGAATCATGTATAGGTTTGTGTCGAAAGTCCCTTAAAATTAAGTGTCAATGTTGTTTATTCTTTGAAATGATTCAAGTATTTATAGCTTAGAATTTTGTAGTGATCCTTGGCTAATTAATTGATTTCTCATGTATTCTCATATTAAAAAAAAAAATGGAGACATAAACTTTGTGGTGAATTAGTTGTAGTCAGACTTGAATAAATCTATACGTTAGAGATTTTGTTGCACTTGTCTTATCTATGCAGGTT
>JXTB01000048.1:769740-851370 GCA_002914805.1 Parasponia andersonii
GTGGGATATGATCCTTGAATCAATCCCTACCATATCCGAATGCTGCCATGCAAAGACATCCAGATTAGCCCCCAGAAAAGCGATCAATGAAGCTCGCATAGGTCCGCGGACTTCCATTCCAATCTTCAAAATCCTGGAAGTCAGATCGAATGATATTACCTCCAGGTCTTCCACGGGTCCAGTTCTGACTTCGTCGATTTCTCGAGGATCGAAGTCTTCATTGGTCATTTCAACTGACGCTTCATCTTCGACCACGACTAACGCTTGATCCGGTGCTACGATTGACGCTTGGTTCGGTGCTACGACTGACGCTTGATCTGCTACCACGACTGACGCTTGATCTACAGCCTCGATTGACGCTTGATCCGCTACTTCTGGCCGGTGAACCATCATTGTGCGGGACGTCGCCTCTTTTGCTACGAGTTTCAGCGAGTTGTTGTAACAAATCCTCGTATCATACTGGTTTCCTCGCACCTCACCGACGCCATGTTGGGTCGGGAACTTCATGGTTAGATGATAGATCGAGGTGACAGCTCGAAGTTCCCTTAATGTAGGTCTTCCCAGGACAGCATTAAAGGCAGATGGGCAGTCTACGACTAAAAACTGGGTCATTACTATTGAAACCCTTGGGAAGGTCCCAACGCTGACCATTAGTTCGATCATGCCCATAGGCATTAAGCTGTCTCCAGTAAAACCGTAGAGCGGAGCGACGGCGGGCTTCAGGTCGCTCTCATTTAGTCCCATCTTCTTGAAGGCGTCGAAGTACAGGATGTCCACAGCACTTCCGTTGTCGACCAACACTCGCCACAACTGTGTGCTTCCACAGTTGATTTTTACGACCAGCGCGTCATTATGCGGATAATGGACCTCCTTTGCATCTTGTTCCGTGAAGGTAATATCCATTTCCGGTACTCGCTGAAGTTTGCGCGGTCGCTGATCAAGGTGCATGACGTTGGTCAACGGCTGCTGTCGAGCTTCTCGTGCGTATCTATCCTGTGCTCGCTTGGAGTCTCCTCCAACATGCGGCCCTCCGAAAATAGTTCGCACCTCACGGTGGATTTCTGGAGGTCACTGTTGGTCTTCTTCTCGCCTTTCCTCACTCTGTTTGGTATATTGCCGCAACCGTCCTTCTCTAATTAGCCTCTCGATTTCATCCTTCAGGGCGAAGCAATCATTAGTATCATGTCCAATATCATTATGATACCGACAGAACTTGTTGGGGTCGCACTTTGCCCTGTCTCGCTTCATCGCCCCCGGCTGACGGTATCGCTCCTGTTGGTTTGTGACCGCATAGATATGATCTATGGGATCATTTAACTCGGTATGGTTGGTGAACCTCATGGGAGCCTTTGAAGTTTCCTGCTTTTTAGGCCTTGGCTGGCTCTCATTGGCCTGTTCATTGTTCCTCTTGTTCTTCTTACTGCCGCTGTTGTCGGTGACGACCGCAACCTTTGCCGCATCTGTCTTTCCTCCTTTTGAAGGTTCTCACAGGAAGACTCTAACCTTAGATGTCGACCAACTCTTCGGTAGAAGTGTTCGAGAGTTCTACATTCTCTCTCAAGCAATTCCTCCCAGAGCTTTGTTTCTGGTCGCACCCCTGCCATCATAAGAGTAAGAACTCCTCCTTCAGGGGGGTTATTGACCTTTGCTAGCTCTGTGGTGAATCGGTTGAGATAAAGCCGTAGATTCTCCTCTGGACCTTGTCGGATTGCAGATAAACTAACGAGCGGAACAGTGAAGTTCTTTGCGGCCTGAAATTGCCTTAAGAACGCCGTCTGCAGTTGTTGCCAGGATGAAATCGAACCGGGTTTGAGTCCTCGAAACCACTTCTTTGCTGCTCCGGAGAGGGTTACAGCGAAACATCTGCAGCGAGCATGATCACTAACCCGATGAAGCTCCATCAGGTCACTGAAGTGATCCATGTGATCCTGTGGATCAGTCTTTCCATCAAAAGTATTGATGGTGGGAAGTCTGAATCTGGTGGGAAGGGCTGCAGCTCGAACTTCCTCGCTAAATGGCGACTGGCGATACCCATCCGCGAGCTCGTCGTCCCAGCCAGCAAGTGCATCTAATGCGATCCGTAAATTGTGAACGTCGACGTTCAGAGGGAAAGCATCATTCCTTGCTGGTGGTATGAGCGACCTTTGTTCGTTATCTTGTTTCGCAGCGGGCTGGTCTGGTAAGGTCTCCTGCGTCCTATGAGAGGAATCCAGTGGCATAGTGCGACGAGACCGGCTGTGGTCGCTATGATGCGATATAGATCAATCATGGCCACGTCGTCGCTCCAAGTACTGCCTTAGGTCAGCAGGATCTTGTCTTGACTCCCTGCTGATTCTTTCGAAGACACTTCTCGATGATCATCCCTGTTCGCTGCTCAAGTGATCCTGGTTGTTGGATTTACGAGAAGGTTGTGTACGACCACGGTTCGTACTCGAACTCTCCGTACGAGACTCTAGAGGCAANTTTTAGGCCTTGGCTGGCTCTCATTGGCCTGTTCATTGTTCCTCTTGTTCTTCTTACTGCCGCTGTTGTCGGTGACGACCGCAACCTTTGCCGCATCTGTCTTTCCTCCTTTTGAAGGTTCTCACGGGAAGACTCTAACCTTAGATGTCGACCAACTCTTCGGTAGAAGTCTTCGAGAGTTCTACATTCTCTCTCAAGAAATTCCTCCCAGAGCTTTGTTTCTGGTCGCACCCCTGCCATCATAAGAGTAAGAACTCCTCCTTCAGGGGGGTTATTGACCTTTGCTAGCTCTGTGGTGAATCGGTTGAGATAAGACCGTAGAGTCTCCTCTGGACCTTGTCGGATTGCAGATAAACTAACGAGCGGAACAGTGAAGTTCTTTGCGGCCTGAAATTGCCTTAAGAACGCCGTCTGCAGTTGTTGCCAGGATGAAATCGAACCGGGTTTGAGTCCTCGAAACCACTTCTTTGCTGCTCCGGAGAGGGTTACAGCGAAACATCTGCAGCGAGCATGATCACTAACCCGATGAAGCTCCATCAGGTCGCTGAAGTGATCCATGTGATCCTGTGGATCAGTCTTTCCATCAAAAGTATTGATGGTGGGAAGTCTGAATCCGGTGGGAAGGGCTGCAGCTCGAACTTCCTCGCTAAATGGCGACTGGCGATACCCATCCACGAGCTCGTCGTCCCAGCCAGCAAGTGCATCTAATGCGATCCGTAAATTGTGAACGTCGACGTTCAGAGGGAAAGCATCATTCCTTGCTGGTGGTATGAGCGACCTTTGTTCGTTATCTTGTTTCGCAGCGGGCTGGTCTGGTAAGGTCTCCTGCGTCCTATGAGAGGAATCCAGTGGCATAGTGCGACGAGACTGGCTGTGGTCGCTATGATGCGATATAGATCGATCATGGCCACGTCGTCGCTCCAAGTACTGCCTTAGGTCAGCAGGATCTTGTCTTGACTCCCTGCTGATTCTTTCGAAGACACTTCTCGATGATCGTCCCTGTTCGCTGCTCAAGTGATCCTGGTTGTTGGATTTACGAGAAGGTTGTGTACGACCACGGTTCGTACTCGAACTCTCCGTACGAGACTCTAGAGGCAAGTCTGCGACCTTGCCTTTCCCTTTAGAGGTGCGTTCCTCGTGGTGCTCCTGCTGAGTTCTTGGCTGGTCGCGTCTTCTCGTCTCGAGAATTTGTATTCCCTTCGCAGGTAATTGAGCAGGACATTCTTTGGGACGTTCGTGTTGTGGTAGAGTCACCATCTGCCCTTCAGCAAGTCGTCGCAGAGTGTCGTTGATCTGGTTACTGACTCTCTGAAGATTCACGAGCGTTTCCTCCATGCGATCCTGTCTTCGAGATAGGTCCTCTGTTGCCGTCATAGTAGGCTGTTCTGGAGCGGGGTCCGCCTGTGTAGCAGCAGTACTCTGAGGTTGATTTTGGCTAGTCCCGGCGGCTCTGGTAGTGTTTCTGGTATTTGCCATTAAAGGTGGAATTTGACAAATATTTCTGCCGGAATAGCCCTCCTTCTAGCGCCAATTGTTGATGGAGGTTTTATCAACAACAAATTTATGAAAAATCAAGAGATGTAGCTTGTGTGAATTGAAGTAGTAATCAAAACAAATAAGGAGAGAGGGATTTATAGTGGTTCAGCCCCGAAAAAGATAAGCCTACATCCACTGTTTTCTCACTATAATGATGAATACTCAAGGTTACAATCTTGTTTGGAAATCGGAAAGACTGAAAAGCTTTTGAAGAATGCTAAAGACTTAGACTACCCAAAGTTTGGAATACCCTAAGCGTGTATTTGCTCTGACTTCTATTCTCTGTGACTTTGTTTTTGCCCAGAACTGGTCATGATCTCTTCGAAACATAGAGCCCCCTATATATAGATTGTAGTGACCATATGTTCCTAGGTTCCTTATGTCTCTAGGATCCTAATTGTATAAACGGGTAACTATACAATTGGATAACAATAAAATTAGATAACTATTCAAAAAGGATAACTAGTTAATCATAAATAGGAGTCTTCAGTTTCCCTTTCCTTGTAGGTTTCTTCCATAGCATTTACTTGTTTCCCTCTTCTTGCAGGTTTCTTTTATGGCAGTTACGTGTTTCCTTTTCTTCATAGGTTTCCTGTTTGTCAAGGCAAACTGCACGGAGAAGATCGCACAAAACCTGTGGAAGAGGTCGCATATAACCATCAAGAGCGAGGTCGCATATAACCATCACGAGCAATGTCGCATATAACCATCACGGGAGAGGTCGCATATAATCCTTACGCGATTTTAGGATTTTAGACCACACAACAGTGTCTAAAGTGGGGTGTAATGACAATGAGAGGAAGAGGAAGATGTAGGTGGAGATAATAAGTCCTTTTGCGAGCCTTGGTTCTTGTTGATCTTATAGGCTTGAACGATGAGAAGACGATAACTATGAATTTAAAGAAAAAGCTTACGAGGTAGTTATTAAATTTTTATACTTTGATATGCCTCAAATCCAATGACTATTGATTGTGTATTTGGTTGCATTCGATGTGCTATATATTATGTTTATCAATTAAATGTTAGGATTGATTGTGTTCATCATATGCTTAATTAATACAACAAATGATATCATGAGCTTGGTTCATTTGATTTGAGGTTGTCAAATTTTAGCAATTTATTTTTGGATTTTTTGTCGTTTTTTGTGGCTTTTTATACCTATTTTCAAAAATCGGATTTTGGCTCAAATACGTGTTATACTGAGTTTGAAAATGTTGAATATGACTTTCTGGTATTGATTGAGTTGAGTTTTATAGATTTATTTGGCAATTTTCATGACTTTTTAAAGCTTAAAAATAGATAAAAATGGGTTTCTTAAAGCTAAAAAATTAAGCTTTATTAGGCCAAATAAATGTCAAAAATCAAACGAAATGAAATTTGGAACAAAAAACCTTTGAAGACATAAAAAACAGAGCCCAAAAGCCAAGGTTTTAGCGGGTTAGGTCACGGAGGGTCCAAAACGGGTTAGACAGACCCAGTTAAAAGTGAGGGACAAAGTCGTATGACATGTCACATGTCATTTACCTCTGTTATGCAAAAATGACATGTTGTTCAAGGTTATTAGCATTTTTTTTTTTTTTTGTAAAAACGACATGTAATTTGTAAACTATCAAGGCCAAAGCGACATATCATTTGTAGACCCAAATTTTTTTCCCAAATTTTAAAATTAAAACAAAATCTCACTTTTCAGGGTGCATGGGAGCACATACAAGGGTCTCTTTATGATGAACATATGCAAGTTGTTTATCAAATTTTGAAGTATTTAAAAGGAAGCATACTCAGAAAAAATATTATTCTTGGGTAAAAATTTTCTAGAAGTATCGAGACCAACTTAGACACCGATTGGGCAAGATTTGTCAATGGTGGATGTGGACAACGATAGATAAAGGTTTTTTCTTTTTAAGTATCTTCTAAAGTAGTTTTTTTTTTAATATATAAATATATTTTTGATAAACGAATATTTTTTAAAGTTGTTTTAGCTTAATTATTATTATTATCTAAATTATTTCAAATTTTGAATTAATTATTATTTATATGATAATAACCAAAATACAGAGAGATATAGAACAAATAGTCAAAATAAATGTATAAAAATGTTATTATTCCTTTATTTATTTATATGATTTTTTAAAATGATTTTAATCCTCTTTTTAAGTTGATGTCGTTTACTCATTTTTGTGTGGTCTTATTATTACTTATAGTCGTTTTTTCAATTTCGTATCGTTTTCTATGATCTCATGTTGTTTATTATATCTATCTTTTAAAATGTCTTTCATTTGTTACCGTTTTTTCGTGTAAATGACATTTTACGAGGATTCAGTATGAGAATTCAGTTAAAAACAGAAAAATGGGGTGAGAGAGGCTCGAACTCTCGACCTCAGGATAACTCAGAAGCTATGAGACCTACGCGCTAGCCAACTGCGCCACCACCCCGTGCCGAAAGTTTCGTTTATTTGTTTACTTATCTGCTTTATTCAAAAAATACGTTTAACCCACATATTTCATTTATATCAAATAAAACTTTTTCAATTTTTTTCTATTAAATGACACTGAATCCGAGTATACGGTCAGATTGAAATTTAAATTTGTATAAAAAGATATTCTTACCCTTAAACACATAAAATATAAATAAATAGTAGATAATAAAGGGATAGTATGAATAAAAATCTGCCACTTAAAATGTTAAGCAAAAGAACCCACCTATTCTTCATTTATATCAAATTAAACATCCATTTTGTTTTATTCTATCAAATAGTATTAGGCCCACAAATATTGAAACTTGAGAATGTTGAAAATTATATTTTCACTCTTTAAACTCATAAAATAAAAATATAAAAAATAATTAGTAAAATTAAAATGAGTATAATTTATCTAGAAAATAAAAAGAAAAAAGAAAAAAAGAGAATGACAAAGTGTTTTTTTTTTCTTCTAAATATCGTTTGGGATTGATTATAATTGTTGCTTTTAGATTTAAAAATGATTAGTAAAAAAATCAATACTGTGAGGTGTTTGGCAAATTCATACTTTTGGTCAACAAATTTTAAAAATTGTTGCATAATCACAGTTTAGATAGAATTTGAGAAATAATGTAAAGATTCCTTTTCAAAGCCGATTATATTTTCATAATACGAAATTGTTTAAAATATCACTTTACAATATACATAATATATATAGTTTATCAAACACCCAACATAGTAAATTTGTAGATTAAATTTACCAAAAGTTTATACATTTTTTCTTACAGCTATTTTTTGTTTAGAGCATAATTATAATTACAACAGAGATACAACACAATAATACTAAATTGGCCTAACAAGAGTTTAAATTATTTAAAATAAGAAAAAAGAAAAGAAAAGAATGACAAAAATGTTATAAAATATTATTTTCTCTCTATACTTATTTCAAACTCTTTTAATTAAATTATTTATTTTTTTTAATAATTCTTTCTTTTGTTTTTTGTTGCTTCTAAAACCCCCAAATGTGATACTCATGTAGATTATAATTTAAGTTCGGTTTCCACGAAGAATAAATTAGTTAAAAAGAAAAAGTCAGAAATTTCGGTCCAAACTATATTCCATTTATTAATGAACATTGCCAAAAATTGTGAACTAAAACGTAATTAGCTAATACTCTTTTTTTTTCCAAGGTCCCCACCTTGGTAAAAAAAAAAAAAAAAAAAAAAAAACAATAGATAAGGAGGTCTGGAGCGGTTCGGTTGGATTGTAATTTGGGTAAATCGCCGGAAAAGTTTAGCGGGGTTTCACAAGCAAACAAAAAGACCTTCAAAACGCCACCGTTGGGTTTCGTAATACTAAGCATTAGGCACCTTTAAGGAAAATCAGGTACGCACAATTCCAATCCTCATCGTCTTCCTCGTTCTCAACTCCCACACTTTTTCAGCTCATTCTCAACCCTACTTTTGCTCTCTCTCTCTATATCTATCTTCNGTGTATATAAATATATATATATATATATATATATTTTCATATTACTGATAAAATCGTATAAAGATTATAGTTGCGTTATAAATGTATATTGTATGTGCTTTGAGGCTTAACTAGTTAATGGAGTCCGGTTATGTATTATAGAGGTACATTGTATCTGTTTATCACTTATAGAATAGTTACAGAGAATCTGGAGAAAAGGGAAAAGAGAGTAGTAGTTAAATTAGTTTTTCCTTAATGCTCATTGCCTGTGTTGACTTACTGATCGTAGGTGGGGTGGCTTGTACTATTCTGTCATGGAGTATGCGTGCTGTTGATTGAGTTGTAATAATGGCGGAATATGTGGCGTCGGCACCCTGTATTAAGCTGCATATGCAGATAAGTGGTGCCGTCAAACAGAAGGGATTCTTGCCCCGGAAATCAAATTTTGGAGTTGTACAAAGGTTTACTTGCTTTCTTATTTGTGTTCGACCTAGTAGAATGTTTTTCATCCGTATAGGGAATGCGTGGAAAGGGATTGGAGAGGGAAAGAAACAATGAGTTGGGAAGGTTTGGATTCTCTTTCATGTGTAATTTATCGGTAAGTGAACACATGAAAGGGAAACCCTTTCCTTCTTTTTTCTTTTCTTTTTCTTTTTCCTTTTTTTTTTTTTTTTTTTCTACTGCATTATAGTAAACACGACCTAAATGGTCAACATCTTTGTGGGAATGTAAAAATGATATGACTTGGGTTTCCATTCTTTTAACACCCTTATATAGCTGTATTTATGATTGCAGGAAGTTTTCGTATGGATGCTGGAACTCTATGTGGTCACTGGGGTGGAAAATGCATGAGCTTACTGTTCCTGGCAACTCAAAGTTGAGAGTAAGTTCTTGGTGCAGGATGTCAACACTGAAGTGTACTTGTTTAGGGTCGATGGTAAACTCCGAAGGTGCAACAGCTTCTACTTGGGTACCAGTTGTTGATCAAGTGCTTCTGATGGCAAGTATATATCTCACATACATGGCTGGTGTAATTCCTATTAAGCAGCCTTATAGAAAGGGTGGCTTCAGCGAGAACAAGATTACTGAAAGTTCAACCTCTTCTGGTAGGTAAGGGTATGCATCTCGAAAGTCAAGATTGATGTTCTGTTGTTCTGAATAAATGATAAGTTTCTTGGTTACTTAAAAGATGGTGCAATGCTTCTGATTTGCCTATTTATTATTTCTCTTGGTTAATACTTGAGGGGCCTTTGATTACTTGCAGTGCAACGACAAATGAAGACCAAGCTAATCCAAAGTATGTTTTGGATGTAGTAAAACGAAAAATTTTGGATTCTTTAGATGCCTTTGAACGTGGACCTAATTTCAGAAATAGGATTCTTGGATACAATGAGCACCATCCAAAACGACCTTTAAATTTGAGTGCCCTTGCTGATGGTCCAAGATTAAGATTGCTTTGGGCTACTTTTCAGCAAATAGAGGAAGAGGCAAGATCTGTCTTTCTTTTCTTGTTTAGTATTAGCTACTCTGTCTGGCTTTTTCTGTTTTTTCTTTTTTGCCTTCCTTAAAGAGTTTTTGAATTTTACATGGTCAAATGACAGAAGCATATTATTTCTAGACCTACCAGTCTGACTGTTATCATTTAAGTAATGGTCATGACATATAAAACTAGAAATCTGGGCATGATTTGTCCTTATGATCGTTACATGTGATGATTCCAGAACTAGTTGATGACAGTTTGGCTGATTGATTTAATCTTTAAATAGAGGAGTTTTAGAAATAAATTCTGGTATTTGTTCTTCTCACGAGGGTGTAATATTTTAAAACCTGAATTAGATGGAACTTGATCATTAGATGGACTTGATGTCCCATAGTTTTGGAATCATTGACACAATCTAGTTGAATACCTTTTATCATTCATTTCTGTTTAAATCTGGCTATTTCCTATTTTCGGTCAAACTAATTTTTCTGCGTGTTTGATTTTTGAAATTTGTTTTGCAGGTGAATGATATCTCAAGCTCTGAATCCCTTGACATGTACAATAGGTTGGCTGTTTTTTCTGGAGTGATTGGAAAATGCTGTCAACCTGTAAGCATGACTTGGCTGGAAAGAGAGCATTCCCTTGCAAACACCAATCTTGAAGTGGTAAGTTTGAAAATTAAATGTACCTGTAGTATTTCTAACACTGTGTTCTGATGAAATCGCCACCATATCTCCCTTTTGTTAAGGCACTTGTTTCTTTGCTACGTGCGAAGTTAAATGGAGACAACACTGTTCTGCTTAACATTAAGAACTCAGGCAAGGAAGATCTTTATGCAGATTTATTGTGCTTTCTTTCTTTTGGTTCTGTCAGGTAAATTCATTCGTTAGAATCGTGTATTTCTTCTAAATTGAGAAAATAATATCATCACTGTTCTATTGTGTTTGTTAGTTTTATTGTGTTTCATTCTCATCTTTGCTTATTTATTTTTATCCGGGAGCTTTGTAAATTGTGAAATAAGCACTGATGATGAAATAGCATATGAGCACTTTTGGATCAACATACTGTACTTTTTGTAAATATAATTGGTACAGCATTTTTATGTAAGTGTCATTGTATAATTTGTGAGAATTTACTCACAAGTCTGAATGAAATAAATGCCACATGCAGTTACTATAAATGTTGTCAGAAATAATCTCATATAAAGTACCTAAGTTAACAGATGAGCACGAGTTTCTGTTTGAGTCTTTTACTGCTGCATATGCACTGCTACATATTAGGTTCCTTAAGGAGAACTCATCCTTGTTAAGGTATTTTTTGCTTAGCTTTAGACTAATGCTTTACTCTTGTTTTACAGCACATTCTGAAGTTAACCTTTCTTTAATTTTTATTGGGTGCTTATCCTTCACACATGATTTATCAGGGAGGACTGCTGTTACGACAAGAGCTTGTTCTTTTCAAATGGAATTTCCATATTGGAAGATTTGTTGATAAATATGGCTGATGGGATGGCAAGCATATATTTAGAGCTTATTTCTGTTGACAGTAATGTCTCAAATGAAATGAATAGCTTGTGCTTAGCATTGTGTACTTTGTCAACACGAGCTCTTCAAAGATTACGTAATGAGGTGAACCCTTCAGCTTAGTAGTCTTGTTTATTGCGTGATGTTGCTCTTGCATTTGAGGCGCTGTATTTCTTCGCTTCATATGCAAGAATTGGCTTGTTCATATCATCAAAACAATTTGGTTTCTCAGAGCTCCTGCTTATTTGTGATGCCATATGTCGTATGGTTGTAGTTATGACACAGTTGTTTGCTGATTCTTTTGAAAGATTCTGAGACATTATCGTAAACACTGTCATGTTAATGGTTTGAGTAACTAGACTTCCTTTTATATGTTGTTGATACAGTTTATGGATCTAGATGGATAGATGATCTGTAGTATGTTTCCATTTAATACACTCTAGCATGAATCCCTAGTTTAATCAAGATCCTATGCTATTATTAGGTGGCTTTAAACCAGTGGCTGTATCAAAATTTGGAAGCGGTTGCATCAATGTATGAGGATCACTTTGACTTATGCACACTTCAGAGGCAGCTCATTGAGGAGCCGACCAATAGTCCTACAGAAAATTCTTGGTGGAATAGGTTTATCCAGAAAAAATCTAAAACTGCATCTCCATTGTGCTATGTTTCCATAAGCCACTTTCCCATGCCTGTTAAGCGGACAAAGGAATTAAGAGCCCTGACAGGGTGGTAAGCTCCTGTCGCTACTCTTCCTTTTTGCTTCCCCTACATTGTTCAAATATTATTTTCTGCTCCGTGTTACAAATAAGCTCCAAAAAGGATTATGGTTGATTTATGTGTTGCAGGAGATATTATTTCAGCCTATTGCTAGAGTTGTCCGACATTGGAATGCCATTTGTTAGAGCTGTTATCAACAAAGTAACTGATGCTATCTCATTCTTTTTAGTTTGCTTAATTGGGCGGTCATTGGGACTCATTTACACCGGAATCAGGCAGTCCCTGAAATGGAAGTGAGATAAAGAAAGGTACACTTTTTATTCATTTGATATTTTGTTAAAGAAGTGGTCAGTCAGAAGAAATTGGTAGATTGAAATTCCATATTTCTTCTGGCCACTTGGGGCTACCATTATTCATGGTTAACTAATCTGACATCAGAATTAATTTGAATTTGACATCGACGTTGATACCATCTGTCATCTGACCTAGTTCTAAATTGTTGAAGTAATCTGGCAAATGTAAGAATAAAGCAGTTTTCCCAAGCTTATGCTCCTACATGGGTCTTTGTTCAGTACTGCTGTCTCCTCTCCTTTCTTACCCCCAAATTGGGATTAGACCGGCATCCTTTAACTTAGTTCTTTACTTTGGTGAAAGACCATATAGTGCACTATTATTATTCAGTAAGGAGCATCTTATTTTGTTTCTTGTGATGCTTTGCATAGTTATGTATGGGGTGAGAGTTGGTCTATTCAACTCAGTTTCGTTCACTCAACTTCATAAATGCTTTCTTGAGTCTTGACTGGGCAATGTCGCAGTCCTGTTCCTGCCGAATTATGCAAGCAATAATCTAATTTTTTCTTCATTAAGATTCAAAAACAAATGAAACTGGAGATATTGGAATCAATAGCTTCAATTAGTAATGGTGTAAGGTTTTGTTACTAGTCATCTTGCATTACTCAAATCAAATCTGAAACTGAGATTGGTCTGTCTCACCATATCTGTCATAACTTTGTTAAGTTGTTTTGGTAAAGAAATGGTGGGAAGACATTATAAGGGGTGAGAAAATGACGGGCACATAGATAGAGGATACCACTTTTCAAAAGATCACCAAGAAAAAGCAAAAGTACGTTTCAAGAGATAATCCTTGTGCCCTACCTTCTTTACATGTTAATCTCTTTTTTCGGAGAAACTTCTTATTATATACTAATCAATTCATTGTGTCCACACCTTTCTGTAAAGCAAGTTCTCCCACTTTTAAGGCCTCCTCCTTTTAACTTAATTATGTGAGGGGCACATTATGTTTAAACTTTGGCCTCTGATCATTTCCAGAATTAGGGTGATTACCGACCTCATCAAATTGTGTCAGAGAGCCCCTTGCGGGAAAAAAAGGAGTTAATGCAGTCACTCAAGTGTCAATTTAAGTTTTTACATTGGAGCAAAAAAAAAAAATGGTGTCAATTTAGTTAATGACCGTTTCATTTTAAATATAGCGAATAGTTTTAATATTTGAGTTAAGCTTGCTATATACATTGTAATTTTTATTTAGAACCTGATATGGAAATTTTTTTACTCTTCTTTAAATATTTTAGTAAATTTAATGCCGTTGGACCGTTGGTAAATATAGGCATGGCCTCTTCTAGCAAAAAATAAAGGTTAGGGCTCGAGTGCAATTCTTCATTTTATTAATGAGATGAGTCATTGGACTCTAAAGCCCTAAACCTTAGCATTTTCTTGTGTATAACAGGTTTGGGTAAACTTAATGATTCTGTTTATCATAAAGTGCCGTCATGTTAGTCCAAAAATAAATGAACAGACAAAAAAGAAGGTAATTTTTGCAATAAAATAAAAAATCGAATATGCAAGTGAAAATCCTAATTTGACTAATAATGATGCTGCCCAAGTCGACAAGATGGATAGAAAATGAAAGAATATAGAAAAGGGGGAAGTGAAAAAGCATGATTAGAGGGTTGATGAAGCATCACTATCCAAACGACAGCAAATCAAGCCTTATAATTTAGTCCAAACGATGGATTTTTTTCCTTATGTGAAACCATGCAATTAAGTAGTAAGATCAACTGATTAATAGTCGTACTGGTTATGATTGTACAATTTTCGAAAGAAACATTGTTGGAAATTAATTATTGTATGTCAATGTGGACCAGACTGCTGTTTGGCCACTTTCGTATCTTCATTGCATGGTGAAAGGAACCTAACATGAGACCCGTCAGGCAATTTGAACTGTAGTGATTTGATGTTGAAAATGAATCTTGATGTGCAAGAGTCCTGATTGAAAAAAGAAGGCAAGATTCCCCCCCGGTTGATAACTACAGGCAAAGAAAATGAATAAAAGGGGATTCTTCTTTTGGGGTCTTTCCTTGGATGAACTCATGAACACGTGTGAGACCTCATGTGCCACACATGGTACGAATAGCAATGCTGTATATTATTAATGTTTTGCTAGAAAGATATAAATATAAATAGACCATATAATAATCTGTTTATTCCATTTCATTTTAATTAGGTTATAGTGCGCGTCCAAGACAATAATTAATTGTACATATAATTTGTTTGTTGGCACTCGCTAGCTCTTGTCAACTTGCATAATCATGATCCATGGAAAGAGCACGATGGTCTTTCATGAGATACTGCATTCTCATTGTCCGATATATATTAGCACGCACTTATACAAATATAATAGTATATAAACATACATTTGTATGATGTATGTATAATGGATATGTGTTATATATTATACATGTTCGCGAAACCAAAAGATACACATATATATATATATATATATTTTAAAAGGAGCAACCAAAAGATATTATGACAGTGAAATTAAGCGTTATACAGACCACGAAATATTCATGTACACGTATATATAATCTATGTTTATCACTTATGCTTGATCCATATATGATACCACTTAATTACCAGGCACTTTCTTAAGTGTGTGCATTTAGTCATAGTGCCTTTAGATTAGCATATTTCCTTATGCAGAAGGGTATACGTGAATATGATTGTGTAAACAATTCGAGTTACTTTTCATTTTTTGTTTCTATTGGAAACTTTGTTTTTAATTTTTTCCTTCCACCCTCAGTACTTCACTTGAAGTTTTAATTTTTTTTTTTTGGAATGCACTTGAAGTTTTAATTTGATAATTGAAAAATGAAATGTCAAGGTGAAGACTCTCTCTCTCTCTCTCTCAAAAAAAAAAAATTATGCACATTAGATTCCAAAGATTAATAATATAGAAGGTTAGCTAGCTGTATGGATTACGTGCGGCTGTGAAATGTAATTCAGATAGTATATAATATGTATATATAGGGATAATACGGAGTAACACATATACAATGTGTTGCCATTGCAATATGGATCTAAATAGCTCAATGCAACTACAAGTTTACAAGAAAAGTTAACATATCTCGGCTGCTCTCTTTTTCCTTACATGAATATATATATTTGACCAATCAGAGCTATATGAGAAGAAACAGGGACATTTGACTATAATTGTCTGACTGGGTAGCGAAAAGTTGTAAAGCATTATTAATATACAAGGATTGAAGAAGAAAAGGAAACTCGCTCAATCAAAAGTAGCATTCAAAGTTAAAGACATAAGTAAAAGCAAGAAAGTTGAGGAAAAAAAAAAAAACAAAACAAAACTAAGGGCAGCTCCATATGCCTAGAGAATCCTTTGTCCAGCTCCAGCCTCTAGCTCTAGGCCTCTACATTATCTAGATTATTCTATTCTATTAGGAACTGTTTGGGTGGCATGGAAGTCCTGTTTAATATAGTCTTTATGCCTTAAAAGTTGAATTGACCAAACACTGTTCGTCCATTGACTAATAATAATATTTTTTTGTAGAGTACCTAATAATAATATTATTGAGTAGGCAGAAAAACTTTCAACTACTTGAAAATGCATTACAGAGTAAGTCCTTTAGTACTCTACATAAATGGATCTATACAAAGCTTCTAAACCAAATGCAGCCTTTGAAGGAAAAATGTGAAAAAGAAGCATTAGCTATATCAGATTTATATGGCTGCCTCTTCTATAAATATGCTAATATATATTCTTTATTGTATATTATAATTAAGGGCTCAATTATTCGCACATATATATATATATATATATATTGCTTCAGTGGGATACTTGATAATGATGAAGATCATCTTCGGCAAAAATTTTGCTTGCAGTCTGATGCTAAGTTTGGTTACAGCGACACAAACTTGAACACAAGAACAAACAACTGAAACTCTAGAGACATCAGACTAGGGTTCATGTTCTTGATACATATATATACATATATATATATTTTTTTTTACAGACCCTACAATTGATTTTTCATATATTTGAGTACAGCTAAACCAAGTAATAACAAGCTAGGACTATATGACCTAGTCCCCTCAAGATCCAATATAGATATAATTTCCCCTTGCTGAGGCACTATACAGTGAAAATTGTATAGATGTGGGCCAACCAAATTAATGTGATAAGCAATTAGTGAGCTGGGTTTATTGTATCAAAAGTTTTAAGGGAAAAGTTTCCAGAAAGAAATAACATATCGAGCAAACATATTCTCTCTAGCTACCTACCTAGCTTTACTATCCCAATTACCTGATGATCTCGTTTTTGATGTTGTTTTATTATTTTTTTTTTATTTTTCGTTTGTCATGGATTAAAGGCATTAATCTATAATATAATCACAACCAAAACAGGTAATATCTTTTATATAGTTTTTAACTTAAATTATATATATGAATTAATTAAACAAAGTACTAGTTTTGTCGAATGCCCTGCAGGGATAATATAATTTATATGTATATATATGTCTCTAGCTATATACCAATTAATATAAATTTTAGCGGTGAGCAATATTAGTGTCCACAGTACTCCGCCGTATAAGTGGGAAAAGAATAAGAAGAAATCGATGATTGAGTGTAATTATAATATGCTTTTGAAAGTGATTCGTTATAACACCGAGAATTAAAGCTCCTTCCAATGAACATTCCCTTCCCACCAGACATTGGAATTCACTGCTTTTCCATTAATTAAGCAACAAGAAATTAAGAAAGGAGTGTACAATATGATTCATTAAAAAGGAAAAAAAAAGGTGCTCTAGTATGAAAACCATGCACACTATATTCTTTGCGTATTACCGCAACTCATTTCTTGGGTCACATCCACATGTCCTAAAATGTATACTCTCTTTTATCCTTAGACGCGATTATATGTATTCTCTCTCTCTCTCTCTCTCTCTCTCTCTCAGGCTGTCTCTTTTCCTTTAATTTAAAACAAGACTTTCTTGCACAGAAAAAGCAAGAATAACTACCGCATCCTAAAAAAGATATAACTGATTTTTATATTTCCTTATTCCTAGAAATATCCATGATTAATTTATAAAAGCTTATATGAAGTCAAGGTCTGTTTTTCGAGAAAGAAAAAAAAGTCGTTCTTCCTTTTTCTTTTCCGCTTTGTTAATTTTTCGCTTAAACATTTTTTTTCCCCTCTAAACCATTTTCCTAGTATAACGTATAATTTTTTTTTTTAAAGTAGTAAGACAGAACCACAGCATTTTCAGCATTAAGTAAAAAAGAAAAAAAAAGGGGCCCAGCTCTGTAATATTAGTATATTGAACTTTGCTCCAGTGCTTTGGCACGCATTATAAGAAAACCAAATCTATAAAAGGGGCTAATTATTGTCCGAAAAATGGTGCTAAGATATGGTTGAGAGCTTACCTCTAATACTTGACATTATTAATCAACATTACGTGGTCTTGGATATGCTGCAATATATCTTATTTGCTTACCTAACCGAAGAAAATATATACATAATATATAGAGACTGTCTTATCTTTGAGGTGCTACACAAAATTGATTCCTGAATTATCGGTTATTTTCTATCCAACATCTCCTGCTAAATAAAAGTTTCAAGGTCCACTCCATTGACTTTTGCCCCCAATCCTTATGGAAGCATACAAACAGATACACATGTTAATAATATATTACATAATTGCTGTCTTGGAGAAGCATAAATATATATATATAAATGTATCGGTTGATCATGCTGATGAAAGCATTTATCTTATCAAACAAAATAAAGGGTTTAATTACTTTTTTTCTTTTCAGAAATATTGCTAACCAGAAAATTGAATTGTAATTCAATCTGATTAGCTGGTGGGTGGAAAGTTTGTATCAAAAGGTCCAATCAAATATATTGCTAGGTGGTGCTACATTAGGATTTTAAAGTAGCTTTTGTCATTTCTTTTAAATGGAGATCTTATTATAACCATCAATATATGCACATCCATTTATACAATACTCTTGTGCAATAATTCTCTCTAAAACAACACCAAAACAACAGGGTTTCCTCTATTCTACTTAATTTTCGATAGAAACAAATAATTAACATCAAATTAATGGAAAACTATTATTTGTATATGTGTCTTTGTAATGTCTACGTTGTTATATTATCTCATGAAGTTTAATTTGTTGGTACATGGGAGCACTGTTACAGTATGGAGATTATTCTTCTTTTCTTTTTATTTTTAATATATTTTTTAGGAGAAAAAAAAAGGGAAAGAAGAGAAGCATGAAATCTGGCTGATGATCAGGAGCTTTCCATCTTTGAAAAGAGGAGACAACTCATAGTGTGTGAAATTACAAAGATAACCTTAACGTACCATCCCTCTCTTGAACATGTTACCGAGGTCGTGGGGACCCATGCATCACCCATCATGGGAGACAATCGTGTCTTTTGGCCTCTTTCACTATGCATGAGAAGAGCTGCAGTATGTGATAAAAAATACGATGCTTTGCTTTCAGTGTGTATTTTTTTTTTAAATACACAAAAGTAGCCTTCGGATCGTAGACTCACTCTCCTTTCGAGCGTTTGCCTTCACACTTCATTTTGTCTTACTTTATATGGTAAATTACATGTGAATTTAACTCACGTGGGAAAATTTTGACAGCTTTATAGCTAAATCAAATTACTTTGAACTAGCTATACCATGAAAGCCATGGACTAGCTAATAGCTATATATAACAAAGCGTCCAACTTCAAACATTAATTCCAAATTTCTGAATTCCGTGCCATGCATTTATTATCTTTGAAAAAATTTTCACTCAATCAAAATTAAAAGTAAATGAACAATGATAACGAACAATGTTATAAAATATGGGTGCTGAATAAGGATATATTTGTTTGTTGTTAAATAATTTAATTAATAATTTAATTTTTTTTATGTTCTTATTTAAATTATAATTATAATTATAATTAGTTAATAATAAATTAATATATTATTATGGTGTTGGATACTCCTAATATCTTATAACATTATTTAAATTAAAATTAACAGCTTAAGTTATGAAGATTCTATCAAATCTTCGGATATTAAATTTTCTAAGAAATTTTGAAATTTGCCACCTTTGATTGGGGTGACTACTGACTTCTTAACAACTTATTACAATTTTTTTAATGTTTCTTTTTATTGATCGGTTACACAAACAGAGAAAATATTTGTCGAGTATTGTGTTAAGAACATGTATATTTTTTTAGGAAAAAAATTAATAAAAATGCGGCAAATAATGTAACATGTGGTTTTTAACTTTTTCATACCAATCTATGACCATAGATCTTGTGATCCTGTTATAAAACACTGTAACATCTCTAAAAAAAATTATTATTCAAAACATTTTTTAAAAAAATCAATTTAATTAAAAGTACTCCTTAAAAAATTATTCTAGTTAAAAATACTCTTAATTATCGGAAGAATATATTCCACAAAGCCATAGACTTGTTTGCTATTTGTCCAAATGATGCTTACTTGAGAAGAGCGCTGAATTAGAATGTCAGCCTAAAACTCTTGAGTAGTTAGAGTTTCGAATCATGAGGATTTTACTTACGGAAATTGAGAGTACTCAAAGCTAAAACTAATAATTAAAGTCGTAGACGGGTGGCTCTTGGTAGGTGAGTTCCAGTTGGACAAATAACATACACATCCATAGCTTTTTAGAAGATGTTCTCCAACACTAATCTCCCTAGTTCAATTCAAGCAAAAAGCTAAATGAAAAATCACAAGCGATTCCAATAAGAACATCTATGGCTGCTTTTAACTGCTATATATATATATATATATATAAGCTAGTTTACTAGTTTAACTTTATTATATATATGTCTAATCCATGCGAAGTTTAATAATATAATAATGATTACAAAAAAGGAACCTGTGCTGAGATTCGAGTTTAAGTGTCACGCTCCAACAAACGTGATGATCATGAAAAATTCCACGAAATTAAAAGATTAAGCGAGGAACAAAATCAGGTATATATATATTTTTTGCGCTCTTCGGGTTTGGGTTCAAGTTCAACAAGTCAAAGAAAGATTTCTCGAGGAACCGTCCAAACAAGAAAAAGTCATTATCCCGCCTTCCACCAGCTCCTTTTTCTTTCTATCTGGTGCCATTGGCTTTACCTTTCCAGATTCTTTATTATTTGATTTACATAATGCCCCGTATTTTACTAATTCGTCCATATTAGTGTTAGACAGCTTGACAATATTGCCCTTGCTCAATTCCCTGTTTCCATTATCCATCTTTACCAAACCCTAATATTGTCCATTTATGCCCCAAATATAAGATTTTCTTAAAAAAAGAAAAACAAAACAAAAACATGAAAAACAAAACATTGGCAAAACCGTCGAAGTATGTTGACGATGAACATATGCGTGGTACAGTTCATATCGTGACCTCAGACAAAAAAAAAGTATATAATAAAAATATTGAATATCTTATATATATATATATATACACGTATATATTTTTTTATCAATAGATAATTATCATTTTGGTCCAAAAAAAATTTATTATATATATTTTTTATTATAAAAAATAAGAATAAAAATAATATTAATGATACACGTCTTTTTATGTATATCATTCGTTAGAATATTATTAGATTAGATTATTATTAGAAGGTAATCTAATAACTAAAAAAATATCTACACAAAAATAAAAAAAAACTATTAAATTAGCAACTTTTATATATATATATATATATAAATGTGTATATAGGTATAATTAAATGTGGAACAAAATCTATGAGCAATGAAAAGAACAAACAAGGTTATTCTAGTCATGTGAACTATTGATGAACAATTCAAAGTCATCACTAGCTAGTTTTTTTTCTTTTAAAAAAAAAAAATCATATTCTTATGTAATATTGTGTAATTCCAAAAAGACTATTTTGGTAAATTTACTATGCATTCCCATTACCTTTCATATAAACTTCTACGGCAAGCTTAGTTATTTGGTTCTCATGAGTAGACAAATGTGTATCGAATTTCAAAACCTCCTTTCCAATATTCACTTTTGCTGAAGCTTCTCTCTCTCCTTTTTTTCCCCCCTCCTGTTTCAATTCTCACATTTCTCTGTCTCTCTCTCTTCCTCCTCTTATCTTTAAGCCTTGGTTCCGGTTCATGGATATTGAACCCTTGTGGGCTCTTGGGGGGTGGTTTCTTCTTCAAATTTGCATGGCAGCACCTAAAACATCATCATCATCTTCCATCTTTGAAATCCAAACCAAATCCCATAATTTACTCCTTTTGGTAACCCTTGTCTTCATTTTCCTTCTTCTTCTAAGTAGTACTAGTACTAGTACTACTACTACTTCATCAAACAGTTACTTGCCATCCATGGCTTCAACTACTACTACACTTTCTAGGAGAAGGCTTCTCTTGGATTCATCAATATCTGGCTCGACTTCTTCGACTACTACGATGTCTACCACAAAATTGCATCCGAAGAAAGGCGAAGTTCAAAAATCGGCTACTTCCAATTCGAGTTCGGCAAGAAAGGAATTTGGAGCTGAAGCTCATGAAGTTCCTAGTGGTCCAAATCCCATATCCAACTAGGTAGCGTACTCGTGGATCGAGATGATCGAGGAAATGAGGATGATGATAAGGGTTCGTAACGGCGAAGTTAATATGTTTTGTCATCTTTATGGGGTAATATTGTTTTGAGAGAGTTCGCCATCAATACTGCTTTGTCTTCTGCCAGAGGTTTGTTACCTTAATTAATGGTTATCGTCATTACCTTTTTTTTTTTCGTTTTGTTTTTTGTTATTTTTTTTTTTCTTTTTAAGCTAGAAAATGTATAGCAAGAGACACTATTTTTATATATTTATGTACCCTTTTATCTATTTGTTTCATATATATAGACGGTGATGTTTATGGGTATAATTTATCTGGGGTTATATTGCTAGCTAGCTAGCTAGTTCACTCTTTTATAAGTTTTATATTTTCAATCCTTATATGCATTCTGACGACAAATTAAGAGACATATCATATACATATATATATATATATAATCCATAACTTTTTTGCATATGGGATGCCTAATTTTCATCAGCCTTTATAATAATACTTGTGAAATAAAACTCGAAACCCCTTCCAAGTATAGGTAACAAAATCCAATCGTAAATCAATCATCCTCTTTAGGGTTTTTCTTAATTTAGTGTGAGTCCGAACTTTGAGTACGCCTAAATATAATTTTAGAAAGAAATATTTCTGAAAAAAATTACCGTCTATATGTTAGGTTAATAAATTTTTAATACATATATAAGGGGAAAAAAAAAGAGATAATCAATATCAAGTAGGAAAAGAAGAAGATCTAGCATATGCACACATATGTATTTACATTCTTTAGTTGTGTTTGCATGTCCCCCCCCCCCCCCCCCCCCTCTTTTTTTCTTTTTTTGAAAGCAAAAACTAGGGCAAAAGGGGGTGCAGGGAGATAGAAACGGAATCTGAGGCACTGCAGGGAGGAAGCAAGTTAATTAGACAGTGGAGTCAGATATCAGCAAGCTATGTTAAGCCATAGGCACAGTAATATACTGATAAGAATAGCTTTTGTTTGGTTTTGTGTTTTTTCGCTGAGAAAGTGAAAGAGAAAGGAAAGAGAAAAATAATTTGGTCGAGTCCTTTGGACTTTTCTTTTGTCGACCCAAACACATCATCCGAGAAAGCTGATGATATACATTACCAACCAAACAAAAGCAACTACTAAAGAAAAGTCATGAGACCCCATGATTTGATAATTATTACTGTATCATTTTTCTGTTCCAGCTACCCAATCATATGCTTAATCATGTCCTTTCTTTTATTTTTACCCCCAGAAGAGGGAAAAAAATGTGGGTTATTTACAATTTTCCCTTTTTTTTTATATACGTTTTACAATGTATTGCCAAGTTTGAATTATAGTATGTATTATACCATCTTTTCTATTTTTTTCCAGTTGCAACACGCCACAAGACTGCAATTATTATCTTTTTTAAATTCCATTATCTTTTCAAATATTGTTTATAGTCATGCAAACATGGCACCTTTATATGTATATATATGTTTAAATAAAGCAATGGTTTCCAAAATTATATCTTACCTATATTAAGATTTGGATTTTCATGATATACGTGTATATATTTTCTCGTTTCATTTTCTGGAAAACAAGCAGGGATACAAGTATTATATATGCATGACATTTTTACAAACTTATCCGTAAGTAATAAGAAATAAATAAGTGAGAAAATATATGTAGATATTATGTGTTTATTTATTTTTTTTTTTTGGGGGGGGGGGGGGGATGTACGTAATTAAATTCATTAAAGGAAAATTTTAATTATAAAGCCGGATGAAACTACGAGATACGTACTAAGATTAATTGCTGTTAAATTTGATCTCAATAGCCACTCCTTTTTTTTTTTTTCTGTTTTCTTTTTCGGAGAGTAACTCAATAGCCACGTTATAAATATATTATATATAAATATATATTATATATCTAACCTGTACTGCACGAGTTTATAATTGTAAGAACAAAATTAACCAAAAAGCCAACAATTATTATATAAGCATGAGGTCAGCCTTTTCTTCTTTGTGATCATATACACCGTTAAATGTAGAGATTGAGAAAAACATAAATGCAAATACTTAAAAAAGATAACATTGGCTAAGCCTAATGAGATTCATTAATCGGCTAAGAAAGCTAGTGGCTGCCTAGAAAAGAAAAGCAGCTAAAGAGAGGAAGCAAAGGGCAAAGGCCAAAAAGGGTTGATAAATATTTGAGACAATATATGCTCTCTCTAATTAAGTAGATGGCCGCAATACATTCTTTCACGTTCCATCAGATTATATCACATCTAGCGTATAGTTGTCCAATCAATAAAGCAAAAACCAACTATAAATAAAAGAGGTAGAAAAAGGCAAAGGGAAGAAGAAATCCATAAAGTAGAAAACGAATTAAAATTGACATGCAAATCATGTTAACAAAAATTAGATCGTTTCATGGATTATTGCGTTAAAATCAATGCCAAGTATTCTTCTTTTAAAAAGAAGAAGATTAAACAATCGATGACGGAGGTTTTGTCAACAACAAATTTAAGAAAATTGTAAGACTCTGTCAACAATAAATTTAAGAAAATTGTAAAACGTGGCTTGTATATAAAAGTGTTTAATTAACTAGAGTAAATAAAGAGACAAGAATTTTATAGTGGTTCAGCCTCAAAAAAGATGAACATACATCCACTGTTTTTTATTATTTTTTGGAGAATTACAAGAACTCAAAATTACAGTGTGTTGTCCGTAAAGAAGAAGCAAGAGTTTAAAAAGTTCTCTCAAAAATTCCTCAGCCTCCCAAGATCAGAAAAAGTCCAAGAAAATCCTTCACTGAAACATTGAACTCCCTTTATATAGATGAGGATAGTTCAATGTTTCCCAATTATGAGAATGAGTAACTGTATAATCGGTCAATACAATTTGAGTAACAATATAACTAGGTAATCACTTAAATAAGATTACCGGTCGATCTTTTAAAGAGAAGCTTTTGTTTCCTTTTCTTTGTAAGTTACCCGTTTGACGAAGTTTAGTCTAGTTTCCTTTTCATTCTGATCGCACTAAACTTATTCGGATGAGGTTGCACGTAGCTCTTTCGGAAGAAGTCGCACTAACTTATGCGGTGAAAGTCGCAAGTAACTCTTTCGGCAGAGGTCGCACTTAATCTTACTCATGCGACCTGACATAGGATTTTAGACCGCACAACAATTGCCCCCCAGCTCTATTAGTTCTTTAGGACAAAATGGAACTTCCTTCTAATGTAAGTGCGAGCTTAAAAAATGCGACGTTATGACCTAGACTTGAGACCCTTGAAGAATCGAAAAGTCGCTAGATCTCAAATCTCACATTTTTCAAGATCACGTGCACATTTTTCTAATAGATGAAACCACGTGTCATCTCTTCTAAGAAGAATAGCAAAACTCGAGGAGGCTTAATGATAGTGATAATACCAGCTGTCGTCTTAAATCTAATCGTTTCAACTTTTGAAAAGATACCGGTTTAATTTCGGAAAAATCAAATCCCGTGTGAACTTCGGCCTTTGGATCTGAAAATTAAATACCTTGATCTACGACTGTGATTTGACGACACTCGAGGTATATATATCGAACACTAATCCGTCGTCTCTTCAAAAATCCCATCGTCTACTATTTTCTCTCTAAACCTGAAATTTTCACAGAGAAATTCTTCTGGCATCTCTCTGTTTCCCAGCTCATACAATTTGTCATCTTCTCCGACGAAGTTATCATCACAATCCTTCGAACATCATCTTGGTCCTTCCGTCTTTGAAGAAAAGTTAGTATATATCTTTTCTCTCGTTCTTCGATTTTCCAGAACTCTTTATTTACAGATCCTAGAATAGAAAATAGGAACAAATCGTAGAACCCAAATACCAGAAGCTAAATATTATGAATATAAACCCATCCCATACTCGGATGGATTATAAAATGGAAATTTTTAGATCCCCTTCGTTGGTCTACAGATTCTTCTTTTAGATGACTCATAGAGATGAACTCGTGAAAGAGTTTTTATTTTCTTTTTAACGAACTGCTCGAACGATTTTTTTTATGAATCCGTAGATTGATTAGAAAAAATCCGATGAGTAGCTTGTTGATGCAATCCTAGGATGAGACCCCAAAACTGCTCGCATATAGTTAAGATCCCATATGCTCGCATAGGACTAAATCCGTTACCATTTCTTTTCAGATGTCTAGTAGTGAGGATTTTAGGGAAGGAAATGCATTCTCAGGAGAATTTTCCAATACCAGTGTTAGCTCTATAAATCTCGAAGATTATCTTGAGCCAGAACCCGAAGTTGAGATAACCAGGGCCAGGCAAAGTAGTCCTCGCATAGATGACCTACCTCAAGACCAATGGTCCTGGCATATCAAAGATGCCCCTGCATTGGCAACGGGTTACTAATATGTAGAGGGAGATTGGTCGTGTACTAACATAAGGACGAGCTGCACCACGAACAGGCTCAGCAAAATCTTGCACAACTACAAGATTGCCATCCCCCTTCGTCTTCCCATAGAGTTCAATCGACCACATATACCATCTCGCAGAATTGTTTCATTCTCTGAAGCAGTTCTCAAATGCGGGGTATACCTTCCACTTCATCCATATATAAAATCCATCGTCGACTATTACGGAGTCGTTCCTTTTCAACTAATCCTAAACACTTATAGATACATGGTAGATTTGTACATATTATACCATAAATTAGGCTTAGAAACCCCCACACCTAAAGAGTTCGCTTGGTTTTACCAAGTGAAATCAAACCCGTCAGATTTTGGCTTCTTTTCTGCGAGCAAGTGGTCGAACCATGCAATAAAAACAATCTACGGGGTTTGCAACAACATGGGAAAATGAAAAAATCTATTTTTCCACTTTGACTATGCGGATAACGGCTTCTTTTAGAATCCTGGTAGGTAGCTTTTCAATTTATCGTCTTTTCTGTATTATCATATTTATTCTAATCGTACTCGTATGTCATCGCAGATAACATGGAACGGCCCGGACTTTTCAGAGACCAGCTCACAAGGGTGTACAAAATCAACGACCTTCTGATTGAGGAATTTGATTAGAAGAAGCTTGGGACTTCCAAGAATTTGGTCGCTTGTAGTTTGCTTCCAAAGGGAGCCGCGTTCCCTGACCCCACCATCCTTCATCCAGACCTTCAAGCTAGAAGAAAAAGAAACTGAGGAAGTAGACGGAAAAGAGTGCCTTATCTTCCAAACCTAGGAAACGAAAAGCATCTGCCACCCCTTCAACTTTGGAATCATCTTCTCCAGAAACAGCATCACCACTAGCTCCTCAACAGCAAGAAAGTAATTATATATATACATATTTTTATCATCATCGTATTATGTCACCTCGCTTGCTGACATATTTGTACAGAAATGGTTATTGGTAGCAGACTGCGAGCACCACCTTCCACTCTGGGGTCCATGGCAAAGTCCAAGATGCCAGAGAGCACACCTCCATCGTCATCGAAAGGGAAAGAGAAGGTTGACACTTCTAAAAAATAAAAAGTCGCCTTCGAGAACATCCCGACAAGCTCGCCTCCTCCACAGCCTCAAACAATGAGCTATCCAGAACCATCCAAAAAGACTGCCACCTCTTTGGAACCAAACTTGGTAGATAAGGATGAGGAGCTCTTCGCACTCCTTAATCAATTAGCGGAGAAGGCTGGTATGAGTACAACTTTCATTGATCGCTTCACTTCCGAAGAGGGCTGGGAGAGGATGAAGCGATGATTTGCCAAGGTTGCCTTTGGTTCTGCGATGAGGAAGTTGGCCAATGTAAGTACCTTTTTTTTTTTCTCTAAATACATTCTTCTGGTATTGATGTTTTATATTTTCAAACTGCTGCAGCTGCTGTCCTGATGCATGACCCAGTCCTCGAGTGTTTGGAGAAGGCCGAAAAAGCTGACGAGATAACTCAAGCATTCGAGGACTCAGAGAAAGCTCACGAGGAGGAGAAAAAAGCCATCGATTTAGAGAGGCAGCAGCTGCTCGAAGGTCTAGCTAGAGAGAAGTCCGAAAAGGAAAAGCTCGAGGAAAAAATTAAAGATCTTGAAAAGACTATCTCTGAGCATCCGGATCGCATGAAGAAGGCAACAAAAGAGCCGGCTCACAAGGCTGTTGAAGAGTTCAAGGCTACTGAAGTCAAAGAGCTCGAAGACAAAATCAGTGACATCGTCTCGTCGACCATCATATACAACATCTTCTGCGAGCATCTGGACTTCGATTTTTCCATTCTTAGCGAAGACGTGGTCGAGCTTCTCCATAGTTGGAGGGAAGATGAAGCTACCAAGACTGAAGATGGTGGAGCGAGCACGTCTGCACAATAATAATATTATCTTTTTATTTTTACTTCAGAACAATATAGGCTTAGTCCCCTTTTATTTTTATTTCTTTGCTTGTATATAGGTGCGAGTTTTTATTAATGAATGAATGCTTTCCTTGTTAGACATTTATTCCTGCAAAACAATCAACACACTAAGTCGTAATATAGAAGATAATTAATTTAACCAAGTAGTCAATCACTAAGTGGCTGATCAGTATGCTATTATGATTTGAATCCAACACACTCAAAATAGTTGTGTTAGGATAGGTTAGGTCACTTAAGAAAACAGCAAGTATGAGTGATGCAAACTCAATACTGTTTTTCAAAAGTTCCACGGTAAAATGTAAACATAGCAATATATCACATCGAACAATAAACATTTTGTTTAGTTACTTTGTTGTTCGAGGAGGGAAACTGCGTAATACGACATGCTAAGGCATGAAACGAGGAGAAAATCCTAAGATTTTAAGGAATTTTAGATATTTCAACCATCTAAAATTCCGACCCCTCTAAATGGACGTTTTGCATAGTCCCTTAAGAAACAAGTAGGAGATAATATTCGGATCCCACTGCCCCCCAAGTCTTATGGTGTTCGAAGACTGCCATAAAACTATAAAAAGTTCCAAATCATTCGATCGATGAGGAGACACCCTTATTGATGATGATGAATAGCGACCAATGAATGAAGATTACGAATGACGATTAACGAATAACAACCAACGAATGACGAATAAGTAGATTTTTATTGATGAATGACAAAACATGAAGATATACATGAAAAATTACTAATAATATCGACGAAGTTATTCTGCATTCTAGGCATACTCGATCTTTTGTCTACCAGTGCGAGCTAACTTATATGTCCCAGGTCGAATAATGGCATCAATAACGTACGGTCCTTCCCAATAGGGACCAAAAACTCTAACATCGTACTCTTTATTATTAGGAAGGACTTGCTAAAGAACAAGGTAACTTCAAATCCTCTTTGTCTGACTTTAGAGTTATAATATCGAGCAGTGCGCTGTTGATATGATGTGACTCAAAGCTGAGACTACTCGTGCCTTTCTTCTAAAAGATTGAGCTCAATCCTCATTAGTGTTTTGTTNAGAATGGACTCTCTCTGGTAGTTGTTCGTTGAGTGGTGCGATAAGCCCATAACACTTCAGGGAGTACCTCTGGCCAAGCTCCTTTATGCTCTTCCAACTTTGTTCTTATATTATGTTGAAGTATTTTATTTATTGCTTCGACCTGTCCATTTGCTTGTGGATGAACAACAGCAGAGAAATTCTTCTTGATACCCAAGTTGTTGCAGAAGTTACGGAACTCGTCATAGTCAAATTGTTTCCCATTATCAGAAATTATGGTATATGGTATACCATAACGACAGATTATAGATTTGTAAACAAAATCTATCATCTTTTTTGCGAAAATGGTACTCGAAGCTTCAACTTCTGTCCACTTGGTGAAATAATCAATTGCGACCACTGCATACTTCAACCCACCTCGTGCCAATAAAAGTATTCCGGTAATATCAATTCCTTGTACTGCAAATGGCCATGGACTGGTCATTAGAGTGAAAGGAACGGATGGCATTCTAGGAACAGCTGCAAATCGTTGGTATTTGTTACACCTCCTAGTAAATTCCATCGTATCCTTCTTCATGGTCGGCCAAAAATACCCTTGTCTTAGAATCTTGTTCGCAAGTGCCTGCCCCCCGGAATGATTTCCGCATATTCCTTCATGAATCTCCCTCATAATGTAGTCCACTTTTTCTTCATCGACACATAACAATAGAACGCACTAAAACTCCTTCGATAAAGCTTCTCGGCATAGATAACATAGCGAGCTGCCTTCGTTCGAAGTCGCTTTGCGTCATCTTTGTTTTCGGGGAGATCGCCATTTTGGATATACTTCATTATAGGATCTACCTACGATGATCTTTCATCAACCGTCATAGCTATTTGAGGCTCTGATTCGATACTAGGTTTTATAAGAAACTCGACAGGGACCACCTTTAGTAATTCGGCATCTTTTGTTGAGGTGAGATTAGCTAGGGCATCTGCCCGAATATTCTTAATGCGAGGAAGAAGTTGAATATTATAGGCAGTGAATGTCGAGAATAATCTTTGTACTTCCTGCAAATAAGCCATCATTCTCTTTCCCCTTGCTTGATATTTGCCATTTACTTGACAAACGATTAGCTAGGAATCACTGTATACCTTAATTACTTTGACCTTCATTTCTTGTGCGAGCTATAGCCCGACTATCAGTGCTTCATATTCTGTCTCATTGTTTGATGCTGGAAATTTGAAGCGAAGTGCACAATGAATATTATACCCTTCAGGACTGATTAGTACTAAGCCCGCACCAGCTCCATTCTCGTTCGACGATCTATCGACATAAAGCTTCATAGTTTGCATAAATCTGTAGTAGGCTTTTCGATTACTTCTGTGGGAAGATCGACGTCATACGTGAATTTCGCAATGAAATCTGCGAGGGCTTGCCCTTTGATCGTCGTGCGAGGTTGAAAATTGATGTCAAACTGACTCAACTCAACTGCCCATTTAAGTAGTCACGCGGAAGCCTCCGGTTTTTGTAGAACCTGCTTTAATAGAAAGTTCGTGAAAACTTTGATGGTGTACACATGAAAATTAGGTGGAAGTTTCCTGGATGCGACAATGACTGCTAATGGCAATTTCTCCATTTCTGGATATCTTGTTTCAGCATCGAGTAACCTTTTACTTACGTAGTACATTGGTCGTTGTATCTTTTCATATTCCTGAATTAACGCAGTGCTTGTTGCATATTTAGAAACAGCAAGGTATAAATATAATTCTTCCCCCGGATTTGGCTTCGACAGGAGTGGAGAAGAACCCAAGTGTATTTTTAATTCTTGGAATACCTGCTCGCATTCTTCTGTCCACTCGAACTTCTTCGAACATTTCAATACTTCAAAGAATGGTTGGCACTTATCCGTCGACTTGGATACAAATTGACTCAATGCGGCTACTCTTCCTGCCAGGCTCTGCACATCTTTGGATTTGCGAGGAGATTGCATATCAATCAGTGCTTGTATCTTTTGTGGGTTAGCTTCAATGCCTCGCTGATTGACCATAAAACCTAGAAACTTTCCTGATCCTACTCCGAATGCACACTTTTGAGGATTCAGCTTCATTTGATATTTCTGGAGAATTTTGAACATCTCATCAAAATGTTTGATGTGATCTTCGACTTTCTTCAACTTCACCAGCATGTCATCAACATATACCTCCATTGTCTTGCCAATTTGTTTTACAAACATCATGTTGACAAGACGCTGGTAGGTTGCTCCTGCATTGATGAGTCCGAAGGGCATCTTTTTATAATAGTATAATCCCTGATCAGTGATGAATGAAGTGTGCTCCTCATCTAGTTCGTACATGGGGATTTGATTTTATCCAAAATACGTGTCCATGAAACTTAAAAGTTCATGCCTCAACGTCACATCTACAAGCTGGTCGATTCTTGGAAGGGGAAAGCTGTCTTTTGGGCGTGTTTTTTTGAGATCTGTGAAATCAATACATATTCTCCACTTCCCGTTGGGTTTCTTTATCAAAACTGGGTTTGAAGCCAGTTCGGATAAAAAGATTCCCTGATAAATCTAATTTCGAGCAACTTTTCTACCTCTTCTTTCAGCGCGACGTAGCGTTCTGGATTCATAGCTCTTCTTTTATGCCGTACATACTTCTTTGTTAGATCTATGTTAAGACGGTGGCATATGATATTCGGATCGATCCCAACCATGTCCGAATATTGCCATGCGAAGACATCCAAATTAGATTCCAGAAAAGCGACCAATTAAGCTCGCACAGGTTCTTGAAGTCTCGCTCCAATTTTTAAAATCTTGGAGGACCTGTCAAATAGCAAATCCTCCAAGTCTTCAATTAGTCCCGTTTTGACCTCTCCATCGATTTCTCCAGGGTCGAGGTCTTCGCTTGTCATTTCGATTGACGTTTCGCCTGACACTTCGACTGACGCTACTCTTTGGACCATCATCGTGTGAGGTGTCGCATCCTTTGCTGCGAGTTTTAAGGAGTTATTATAACAAGTCCTCGCATCATATTGGTTGCCACACATCTCGCCTACTCCTTGCTGAGTCAGGAATTTCATAGCGAGATGATAGATCGATGTTACTACTCGAAGTTCCCTCAGTGTTGGTCTTCTTAGTACAGCATTGAATGCAGAGGGACAATCTACAACCAAGAACTGGGTCATTACCGTTAAAACCCTAGGGTAGGTTCCAACGTTGACCATTAATTCGATCACGCCCATAGGTATTATGTTATTACCAGTGAATCCATAGAGTAGAGTGATGGCGGGCTTTAGGTCGCTTTCATTCAACCTCATTTTTTTAAAGGCGTCGTAATACAGGATGTCAACTGCACTTCCGTTATCGACCAATACTCACCATAATTGCGTGCCTCCACAATTGATCTTTATGATCAACGCATCATTATGTGGATAATGGACTTCCCTCGCGTCTTATTCTGTGAAGGTAATATCCATATCCGGTACTCGCTGAAGCTTTCGTGGTCGCTGTTTGAGATGCATGATGTTGGTCAACGACTGCTGTTGAGCTTCTCACGTATACCTATCCTGCGCTCTCTTGGAATCTTCCTCAACGTGCGGTCCTCCGAAAATAGTTCGCACCTCACACTGAATTTCCGGAGGTCACTGTCAGTTTTCTTCTAGCCTTTCATTATTCTGTTTAGAGTACTGCCGCAACCGTCCTTCTTTAATCAATCTTTCAATCTCATCTTTCAGGTTAAAGCAGTTATTGGTATCATATCTAATGTCATTATGATACTGATAAAACTTGTTGGGGTCGCGCCTCACTCTCTCTCTTTTCATGGGTTCCGGTTGACGATACCATTCCTGTTGATTTATGACCGCATAGATATGATCTATGGGTGCGTTCAATTCAGTATAATTATTGAACCTCAAAGGAACTCTTAGAATCTCCTACTTTTTCTGTTTGGGCTACTTCTCAAGCGATTGTTCACTACTCCTTTTATTCGACTTCTTATTATTGTTGTTGTTTGTTGTCGCATCTTTGGCAGCATCCTTTCCTCCTCCCTTTGTCGTCTTAAGGTTTTCGCGTGAAGATTCCACCCTTAGATATCGATCAACTCGTCGATAGAAGTCTTCAAGGGTTCTGCATTCTTGCTCAAGTAAATCTTCCCAAAGTTTAATTTCTAGTTGCACCCCAGCCATCGTTAGAGTTAAAACTCCTCCTTTAGGTGGATTGTTGACCTTTGCTAATTCTGAGGTAAAGCGATTTAGGTAAGATCGTAGAGTTTCTTCCGGACCTTGCTGAATAGCAGACAAACTGACCAGTGGAATAGTGAAATTCTTCGCAACCTGGAATTACCTCAAGAATGCAGTCTGGAGTTGTTGCCAGGATGAGATTGAGCGGGACTTGAGTCCTCAAATCCACTTCTTTGCTGCTCCCGTGAGAGTTACAGCAAAACACCTACAACGTGCGAGATCATCAACGCGATGAAGTTCTATCAAGTCGCTGAAGTGATCCATATGGTCTTGCGGATCTGTTTTCCCATCAAAAGTGTTTATGGTGGGAAGTCTAAATCCAGTAGGTAAGGCGGCAGCTCGAACCTCCTCGCTGAATGGCGATTGACAATACCCATTAGCGAGCTCATCATCCCAACCAGCAAGTGCATCTAAAGCAATCCTCAAATTATGAACATCGACGTTCAGAAGGAGAACATTCTCTCTTACTGGTGGTAGGAGTGGCCTCTGATCGTTGTCACGATATAAGGCGGGTTGGTTAGGTATGGTGTGCTGTGACCTTAGGGACTCCAATGAAACAGTGCGACGAGATCGACTATGGTCGTTGTGATGCGAGGTGGATCGCTCCTGACTACGTCGCTGATCCAGATGTTGTCTCAGGTCTGTAGGATTCTATCGAAATTCCCTACTGATCCTTTCAAAGATACTCCTCGATTATCGTTTTTGCTCATGTTCAAGATAATCACGATTGACGGTTGCTCTCCGGGAAGGTTGTCCACGATCACGATCAGTGCTCGAACTTTCTGTACCAAATACCAGAGGCAAGTCTGCGACCTTGCCTTTTCCCATGGAGATGCAATCTCCTCGACACTCCTGCCAGGCTTTAGGTTGGTCACAGTTCTCTGTCTCCAGAATCTGAATTCCTCTCTTAGGTTGTTGAGCAGGACGTTCTCTAAGACGTTCGTGCTGTGGTGGAATTAGTATCTGTCCTTCAGCAAGTCGCCGTAGAGAGTCATTAATCTGACTTGTAATTTGCTAAAGGTTCACCAGTGCTTCCTCTATGCGATCCTGTCTTTGGACAACATTTTTCGGTACGGTCACGGCAGACTGATCCTGAGCAGGATCTGTCTGTGCAGTAGTGATACTTTGGGGATAATTTTGGCTAGTTTCGGTGTTTCTGGTGTATACCATTGTTGAAAGAAACGGAATAGACAAAATTTTCTGCCGGAATATCCCTCCTTCTAGTGCCAATTATTGACGGAGGTTTTGTCAATAATAAATTTAGGAAAATTACAAGATGTGGCTTGTGTGTAAAAAGAGTTAATTAACTAGAGCAAATAAAGAGATACGAATTTTATAGTGGTTCAACCCCAATAAAGATGAGCCTACATCCATTATTTTTTACTATTTTCTTGAGAATTACAAGAACTCAAAATTACAGTGTGTTATCCGGAAAGAAGAAGCAAGAGTTTAAAAGGTTCTCTCAAAAATTCCTCAACCTCCCAAGATTAGAAAAAGTCCAAGAATATCCCTCACTGAAACATTGAACTCCCTTTATATAGATGAGGATAGCTCAATGTTTCCTAATTGTGAGAATGGGTAACTATATAGTCGGTCAATACAATTTGAGTAACAATATAACTGGGTAATCACTTAAATAAAATGACTGGTCGATCTTTTAAAGAGAAGCTTTTGTTTCCCTTTCTTTGTAAGTTACCCATTTGACGAAACTTAGTCTAATTTCCTTTTAATTCTGGTCGTACTAAACTTGTTCGGATGAGGTTGCACGTAACTCTTTCGGAAGAAGTCGCACTAATTATGCGATGGAGGTCGTAAGTAACTCTTTCGGAAGAGATCGCACTTAATCTTACTCATGCGACCTGACATAGGATCATGATATAGGATTTTAAACTGCACAACAACAATTAACATTTTGTTTTCTAATTTGGAGTGAGTGGACATTTTCATAAATAATAGTTTCTAAAGTAGGTCATTAAGAGGGGTTTTACAAAATTTAATAATATTCTCATGGTAATAAAAGAGATTCACTTGTACGTGTTATCAAAAACTAACCTTCATTATCGATTCATATATATAAAATGACTTAGATTTTTCCGCTCATCTTTCTCATTGAACCCTAGCACTTGCTAACCACCGCCACCACCCCTTACCATGCACTCACATGAGCACCAACCCCAACCATCCACCCCACCTGCCTGTTCTACCCTCGCAATAGCAGTAAATAAACTCTGCAAAAACTCACCACAAAATTGCCGTTGATAACCTATGATGTCTCATATCCTATGTTGATTCCCCCAGATCACTACTCTCTAACTCCAACTCTAAGCTTTAGTTCGTCAGAGTCCCCTTCCTCTCATCGTTGGATGCTTACGAATCATAATCCTAAACCTAAAATCTAGATCTAGGTTTTTAACTAAAGTTGAAATGTTTTTTTACTGTACATGGTCGAGTCTTGCTTTCAACCATGCTTAAATATGCCCAGGAATTTTTTTTATTTTTTTTTTTGGAGTATTCAGTCGGATCGGGATTTTATTGGAACTAGTGACATGGGGAACAAGTTTGGAATTTCGAATTTTTTATTAAAATAAAAGGTATAGTTTTTAAATGATTTATACTTTTCTTTTCCTTTTTCCTTTTCATTCATTGTATGGTTTTAAAAAATGTCAAAATTGATAATCCAATTGAAACAATATAAGAATTTAAATTTTAAGAAATTTATACCAAATACCCGTTTTGTGCTCCATATTTTACTAATGCTTTTTTTAAAAAAAAATTTGTATCAAAAATACATATTTTTGTGGTATATATTTCATGTGTAAAATGTGTGATATTTTCAATATAACTTTTACTTATGATTTTCATTTACATTGTAAATTTATACCTATAGTAGATTTTGAAATATATATTAATTTTAAATTATAATTATTACTCATAAAACAGGTATATATGAAAATAAAATAAAAATAGATATTCTTAGAAATATGCTTAAGAAAGCATATATTTATGAACTTTTCTCTTAAAGTTTTTAGAAAACTAACAGTTTTATTAAAAAAAAAATAGTATTGATTAAAGTCATCCAATGAAAATGAGAAAAAGCAAAACAACAATATAGATATTTTGGAAAAAAATTATAATTAAATAAAGGAATGTCAAATTACTCACAACCAAAAGTGACCATGACCCACTTCAACGGAGAATTAGAGTGTGTATCTTTTGTTTCATATGTAATTTAGTTTACGTACCGAATATATTAATTGTTATATTAGATATGTTATTATTTTATATATATCAAATATTTTGCTACAATATATCAAATTTGATCATTCTTGAGAAGAGCACATAAATAAGATTAATTTGGATTAGAATAATTTTTTGCGCACTTTTTTAAAAATGATATTTTCGAGAATATCAAAAATATATTTACCACGAAAATTTTCTAAATAATAATTTTTTAATAATCAATAAGTACTGAATTTATGGTCAAGAAATCCCTGACATTCCTAAAAATGCACAAAAAAAAATGCCATTTTCTCATCAGTTTTTTGCGATAAGACCCAACCTCACTTCCTCGATGGAGCTGGGATTCAATACCATGTAAGCTTGGGCCTTGACAAATTTACAACTTGGACTAATTTTGGAGCCAGAAACGTGTTAGTGAAGATCAAGGAAAAGAAAATACCCCCCAAAAAAATCGTAGTTCATGTCTGTTTTTACAATTTTTTTTTTTAAATTTCCATTTCTCTTTTTTTAGTACAGCTAAAAGTCGGAATGTATTAATTTTTTTATACTATGTATATCAATTGACATACTAATATCCTGCTTATATACTAATTAACTATATCAGTTTTTATACCGAATAAATTAGTTTTTAAACTTACTAGATCCAATTTATGTATTAAGAATATCGATTTGTATATAATGCTGACTGATGAGTAAATCTGTTTTGTACTTGATTTATCAACTTATATATTTGATTATCGTGATTAAAGTTTGAAAAACAGATATTTATTTTAAGGGTCCAAAGTTCAACCACTCTGCGAAAAGTTAAAAAAAAAAAAAAAATTACTGCATTTTGCCTAAGAATAATGATAAGCCAACTTTTATCGATCCCACTTTTTTAATGCCACATTAGTTCTAATTATATGATACCTGAATTGTCATCGTACGTACGTCGTACAGTTAGTGAATAATTTTAAAAATAAAAAAATAATAAATATTATTAAACTTATTTATAGTAAATTTTAATTCACTGACGAGATCTTACTCCGTTTTTTTTTTTTTTCTTTTTCTTTTTTTATACTTAAAAGCCCCAGTTATAGAACTACTCCATACCACATGATACTTCAAATCAAACGTTGTCGTTTGTGGAGTTATCCGGCGTATATCTGGTCCGTTGTCGTTGCTAGATGGACCAACAGTGGATATTGTATCTTGGAGCCCAATTACCTTCGGGCCCATAAGAGTAAAACCCTAGGGCTAAACCCCAAGCCAACTCCAACCATTAAGCCCTGCGATGCCACTTCCGATTCAACGCCGGTGAAGAAAAATCAAAATCTCAGGCACGGAGCTTCAACTCCAAGTCTCCAACAACAATTGGCATTCTCTAATTTTATTCAATAAATAAAATATTTCAGACAAAAATGGCGTTTAGACTTCGGCGCTTGAGAGAAACCTCAAGGCTTTTGACCCCAAGTTTCTCAGGTATTCCTTCTTCCCAACTTACATTTAGCTGAATTGGTTTCAGTCTTTTTCTCTGATGGGAACCTGAAATCAGGTATTGGTTAAAATATTTTTTTTGGGGTATATATTAGCTTAAGAATTGTTTTATTTGATATGAAATGATTTTTGGGTTTGGTCAGGTAACGAATACAAAAAATGTAGACCAGCTCAAAATTGGTGGGCTTTATCTAGAGTTCCTCGGTCGCATGTCCTGGACAGAATAAGCAGAAGAATTTTACCCACCGAATTTCATTTTCAACGGTAATGATAATCCAATTTCTGGGGATTTTTTTTTCCCAATTTCTGAATTATCTGCTATTGAAAGAAAACTGGAATTTGTGATGTTTGCTTCCGGGGTTCTTTCCTTTTCAGAGTGAGTGAAATGGGTTTGTGTAGATTTCTGTTTAGATGAGTTTAATATTTGTGGGATAATTTGGGGCCTTGCTTTTTCAGAAGCTTTGGTACCTTTCATAACTTCTAAATGGCAGTCTTTTTCAGGTTCTCATCTGCGTCCAAATTGCCAAAGAAGTCCCCCTTAGAATTTGATATTGTATCATTCATTAAATCCTGTTTAAATCAACATGAAGGTATTAACTCATTTCATTTTATTTTGATGGCACATTTTTATGGTTACTCATTAATCAAGTCCTTTATTTACTGGTAAGTAAAGATTTTTTTTTTTTAGTTGTTTGGTACTTGTGGGAAGAGTTGCATCAATGGATGCTTAAACTGCATAGTTTTCCAAGAGTATCTTTTCGAAATACTTCTCCAATAGTTAGGCTGGTGTGATATATTCTGCACATATATTGAAACACGGAACAAATTTAGGAGAATGATTCACTTTGGTTATAAAACTGGCAGATTTTATAAAGAATGATGGAATTGATGATTCCATGGACATGTCATTCGAATTTTTTTCTTGATTTTTATTCGGTTTCTGTTAATATGAAAATGCAGGTCCTAATCATTGTTGGTTGAACAAATTTGAGGGGACCAATAATTTTTCTGAAAGAAATGGAACTTTATTGGTTATCGCTGGACAATTTTCTGAAAGTTCTTTAACCAATTCCTTTGAAACTGTGATATTTTTTGAAAAAGTAAAGTTACTTCAGCAAAGGTAAAGAAATATTATCTGAACTTTTCATTTCCCCTGAAGAGCTTTTAGTTAGAATATTCGTACATATTCTAAGTGCTCTCTATTTCTTTCATTGTTCCTTTGGAATATTGTTGCAGATTTCCTCAGCTCCACATTATTGGTTTTCAGTCTGGCAGTTTAATTTGTTCTGCCGCTAAAAGAAGTAACTTAGTTCAATTAATAGTGAAAGAGAACATTACATTTCCCATTTTGTTATCTAACAGGAACTTTTCTGAGGTAAGTACAATCTTTAGTTAATATTGACTATTACTTTTTATGTTTGCACATTTGTGTTGTGGCAGATGCTAAGTAATACAAGGTAAACATATTTAGTCTTTAAAGTACTAACAGTTTGATGTTTGAAGTCGTATTTGATATTTGGAAATAGAGATACTTCAAATGAACATATGTTTGATTTTCTTTAGTGCCTCTTAAAGAATTAATTGAGTTGCCCTTTTATTGTTTGTTATTTGCTACTTACTTTTCAATATTAACAGATATCCTTATAGTTGGTACTCTATGTTAATTGCTTTTAAGTCTGTTTATGTCGACAGGTGGGGAATGGGGCATGCTGTATTTTATTTAAAGACTTTAGGAATCCGGTTTTTCATCATGAGAAGGGCCTTGATTTTGATGTTCTTCATAAAGGTAAACATACCATGCATGTAAATGACAATGCTAGTTTTAGCTTCTTTTTTTTTTTTTTTTTCAAAAAAGGTTTAGCTTTATTGCTTTTGTGTTAATTACTTTTTATTGAACCTGAATATATTTTGCATTTCGGCATATGCACAAGTATGTGAACTTGTATGAACATGCATCATGTCTGATTATCCGTTTTTTTTCTTTTTTTGTTTAAATCATTATTGCTCTTATGCAGCTGTTGAGGAGTTGCATGTGCAGCACAATGGGAAGTCTAAGGCACCTAATAACTTCAAAGACACTAGTTCAAAGCAAGATGAGATCATCATAGAACCGAATTTATGTTCCATGCAGAACTTTCTCTTTTACTTCCCAGGTATTGTGCTTTGCATAAATTTTCTTACTTATATGCTTTTGCCATTATTTACTGTTGATGTTTTGGCAACAACTTTACAACCTATTGTAGTATGTTGGTTTCATACAATTTATAATTAAATACAGAATTCTAGCATTGGTATGGCCTTTGACAATGCATTTGAGATGGTCAAATAATGTAAAAATCCCAAATCAAAACCAGCCAAAATATATAGGTACATGAAACAACACAAACAATACATGAAATATTCGGTTCTATTTTGTTTTGGTTTATTATACATAACTGATATAGCTTTTTTCTTAATGTCTGTCATGTTTTAAACGTCAGAACTATGCAATGACTACTTTGTATTCCCTTATCCTTTTTTTTTTCCCTTTTTATTTTGTAATTCAACAGGGTTCTTTCCCCTCCCCCTCGTGTGAATGCTGTATTATAATAAGATTTAGTATTTACTTGTGTAAACAATTTGACGGTACTTCGTTTCAGGATGCATCTCTGCAGATGAAAGTGGGAATCGCCTATTTGTTTCTGACAGCAATCATCATCGGGTTATCATATTTAATGGCAATGGAAAGATTCTGGACTGTGTATGTATGGATAATCTATGCATTTAAGCTAAACTGCAATGTAGCTCATGTACTTCTTTTTGTGTTTAATAAGGTCCAATGAGGAGAAAAAGCATATGGCCTCTTCTATTTTAGTTGTCTGTGAAAGTAGTCATCTTGCTTATACACTTAGAAAAAAAGTTGAACCAGTTGAATTTTTGGGTTTTTAAGGTTTCCATTCCAAACCAAGACATTACTAGTATGTAGTGCTATTATGTGTGGTAATCTACGGGTCCTTCATTTGTCTTGTCAATTTGTGACTGGTTAGAAACCAGGGGTGTTACATGGTATTAGTATGTTTTCCTTACATTGTTTATTTGTCAGATTGGTTGTTCTCCAGGCTTTGAGGATGGTGAATTTGAATCTGCCAAATTGATGCGCCCAGCAGCCTCATTTTATCATGACGCTGAAGATTGCTTGTATCTTGTTGATTCAGAGGTGCTTTGTTGACTTGTATTGCTAATCTTGTTTTCTAGTTTGTAATGAATGTTGCTGAGTACCATACTTTACATATTTCTGTCACTTACCAATTTACTTGTGGGGATCCAACTAAGAATCATGCCATCAGGAGAGCAGATTTGGGCAGGCGGGTTCTAGAGACTCTTTCTCCCGCTAGCAGTGCTAATAAGAAGAGTTATCAATTTTGGACGTGGATCAAGGACAAGCTGGGTTTGAGAAGCAATGCTAATACGGAGCCCGAAGCACATGATACCGAAACACTTGTCTTCCCTTGGCATCTAATAAAATCAGCTGATGATAATTTGTTAGTTATAAACCGAAGGTAAAACCCGATTATTAATAAAGATATGACCAGAAAATTCGTCTCATTCTAATTAGAAAGCAAAAATAATTCTGCTGGTCAAATCAGAGAAGTGGTGTATAATTTGTAAAGGACACCAATATATATTACTTCTTTGAAAGTTCTTAGTAAAGGAACATCAAACACTTCAGTGTTTTCAGTAATCTCAAACCAACAATGGGAATATTGTGCTTTTTGTGTATGTGAAATACCACGTTTGGTAACACTCTGGTTAAAAATATTCCCTAAGAGTTTAGTGAATGGTTATCTAGTATGGTTTGACAAGTGAATTGCATTCAATATGACCTTAATGGTTAATGCCTCATTAGGCTTGTATGTGACAGCTAATTTAATTTATTTGGTCATTTTTTCAGCTTTGAAACTATGTGGACGGTAAATTTGGCCTCAGGGGAGATAGAGGAAGTTATCAAAGGTTTGATTTTTTTTTTCTTTTCGCAAATAACATTATAGGTAATTATATCTAATACTAAACTATTATCATAAAAAGGTTTTTCGAATATGTTGGAGATATGTAGAGAGCAGTTCTTGGAGAAAGTATCCCTCTTGAAACAATTGCCAGTTGATTGGTCGCAACAGCGAGCTTATGCTACCTGTGCATCAGATGAGCTCCCATATGCTGGTCTCATTTCTTCATTAACAACCTTTCATAATCAGATAATCATATCCGACATGGGTACTGCATTTTAATGGATTATTTTCTTTCTGCCTCTTTATTTTGATTGATTATATCACGTTTATATCCTATTGTTTTCTCATTTTATACGTTCTCGAAGTTGGACAGAGCATTGTGAAATTAAGTGAAGACTCTAGAGTCTTTTCAAACATCCAATTTTCAAATTTTGGGATTCTTGGATTGCCATATTGGTTGTCACCACGTCTAGAGAGAGCGTATGCTATGTAAGTATGTTTACATTTTATTTCTTTCCATTCTGGACTTCTTAAATGAATCTCCTTTTGTCCCAGTATTTCTGTCTTATGTAGGCACCTGTGTATGCTATTCTTAATATACCATGTTATTTTTTCATGCCTATAGTTGCAAATCTTGAATTTGTTTCACTCTGTACCGAACTAATTTTCCAAATTTTTGGTTGATTTTTCAGTTCTGGTGGACGTCAGGGAACAGAGATTGATCATCTTCAGCGTTTTAGTTTGCTGCCCGGTATTTTGCTTATGATGGTTGGATGAATTTGATTTTTTTCGTTCCTTAGTTGTCGATAGATCTTACTCTTCTGTGAGATTAGTGTTTATTCTCCCTTTTATATGTTTCTTTGTCGATAGATCTCACTATTTTCTGTTAGATTAGTGTTAAATCTCACTTTATTATTTATGAAATTCCTTAGTTATGTATTGAACTACGTTCTCTAAAGCTATACCAACACATTCACGTTAGAATGGAATTATCATCTTCCACGAGAACCTTTTTTGAGAGTGAGTACCATTTTCACAATGCTGAAGAATGGAGTTTAGAGGAATCCTTTAATTTTCGCTTGTCTCAGATGAGCAATGCTCTGCAAGTTTCTTGCCAAACTCTTCCTTTTACCACCCACAACCTCCTCAACCCCCAAAACCAAAGAAACAGTCATCCACTCTCAATTTTGGTGCTTCTTGTCTAGAATTATGGTCTTGCAGCTAAGACCAATTTTCTAAGGGTTTATCAGCTTTTTTATAATCGTGGGTATTGATATTTGTTACAGGTAAAGTCAATGTACAGTTAAATGTGAGCTTTTCTGTGGATACTGAACTTGTCGAACCATTACAAGATGGCTGTATATGGTGTCAGGCGAGAGGAGTTGCTACTATAGTGTCAGAAGAAGAATCAGAAAAGGTTCCTACCTTTCAGAGTTCGTGTGTGTGCAAGAGAGAGAGAGAGAGAGAGAGAGAGAAAGAGAAACAGATTGACTATAATTGTGGCTGCATTTGGAGGGGGGATAGTCATCCCCCATATGTTTTGCTGGTATTTTGTTTTCGATAGCTTAAAGAGCCTTTGATTCATGCAGGTTGGTTCTGCCCAAAAATGGTATGATGAGCTTGATACTCTTGTCTTTACTAGTCCTGAATCTGAAGCTGGTGATGAGCACGAGGATAAAGTTTCGGGCATCAAGTTTCAAAATGATAAATTCCAAATTAGTACTGCTGTCAATACTAGTCCTGGAACAAGTGAGGTATGCAGATCTATTTTCTTCTGCTTCTCTCACATCTTCGTTTTTTTCCCTCTGGTGGAAGTCACAAAATATCTGGAGTATGCTTTAATGTTTCTATGTTTCATAGATTTTTTTTTTTTTTTTTACTAATTTCCGTTCCGGTTGTCATGCAGGTTATTATAAATGCAGCTCTGTACTTGAGACTAAGAAGACAACCGGACCAACCAGATGATCATCAAGAGAAATACGCGGCAAGGATAGTGGATTTGTTGAGCTCAAGGAGAAGCGGAAAGATGGAAAGAGATGCTTGCATTCAGTTCTTGTTAAAATCAAACAGGGACTTGAGAGATCTCATTTTCATGAAACCTCTACAAGTTAGGATAAAATTGGATAGCTTTGATCACCCAAAAGCGGATAATGGAAGAGATGTCATCTTTACTGAATCCTCCATTGAGGTCAATGTATCTCTTAATTCATGATAATTTCAGTTGCAAAACTGCACATTTTTGTGATAATTCCTATATCTCATTGGTGTTGTAATGTTGTATCATTCATTGGTGATCACTAGATTAGGTTTCTTCGTATTCGTATTCGAATATTATACATGACTGAGTGCATTTTCAGTCTACACAGGCGTAGAAGGAATCATAAAACATATATTTATTTCGAGTTAAATTGTCAAGGTCGTTGAGATTGAAAAATAAATAATATACAAAGGTTTCTGGGTTTTTTTTTTTTATCAAATGCCTATTTTATACTGTATTAAGATTCTCATCTGGCTTTGTTATTTGTTGGCATCTGTAGACAGGAAATGAGAAAAAATCATTCTCAACTAGTTTATGCTTGTCTTCGCAATCATACAAAGAAATTGTTCGCGATCCGTGAAATTAAGGGAATCGCTTTTGGGATTTATATCATTTAAAAAAAGTTATGAGTACCTAATTAGCTTTTCCATAAAGTAAAACAAGACCTCCCCAAATTATAGTGGGGTTTCATCATCAAACTCTTGTATCATTCCTTCACGTTCAATTTTTCCTATTGGGATAATGCTAATGATGTCAAGTCCTTAAGTCACGGGTAATGATTTCAGATTGTAAAGAAGCACGAGCGACTACTCAACCACATGATTCTGTCTCAACCAAATAGGGTCAACTAGATTGACAATCCAACCCTTTTCAAGGCTACTTCTCTTCCCCTATGCCCTTTTAGTTTCTTTGTAATTAACCGCACCCCACCATGATAATTAACTACCCCATGAAACAACACAAAATACATGACATAATAAAAGCAACTACTTTTGGCCGTTGTAGTAACCCCCATTACCCACCAGTAAAGTGAATTAATCTTATTCCAATATTAAAAAGGGTATTGCTAGTGGTCGAATGCTTAGCCAGTTAGCAAGTCACAACACACTTTCTATATAATATATCGAGGTCTAGAGTTCAAATGTCGACCCTAAATTCCTCTCTATATAAACAAGTTAAGCGTCAACATAGCACACTTCATACACCGGAACACTTTCTTTTTTAAGTCCTAAAATTTGTTGTACTCCTTGAGCAAGAATGTGTAGGGTACAGGGAAGATGCAGTGCAATAGCAGCCACCATTCTAGTTTTGACTCTCTTTCTTTCATGTGTGACTGCTAAAGCCACAACCTATGTGGTTGGTGGTAGCTCTGGATGGTCATATAACGTTCAGAGCTGGACCAAGGGGAAGAAGTTCAAAGTTGGCGATGTACTTGGTAATATTTACATCATATTATAACATTTTTGGAGTTGTTTTTTTCTTTTCCCTTTTTTTTTTCCCCTTACATGATCATCAATTCAATTTCAATTTCTTGTTCTTATTATTATTATGATCATTTTTACCGGGGGTAACAGTTTTCAACTACGACCCTAGTCTTCACAACGTGGCCGTGGTGGACTCAAATGGCTACAAAAGTTGTGCATCCACTTCGAGCTCTCAGGCGTATAGTAGTGGAAAAGACAAGCTGAAATTGTCCAAGGGGCAAAACTACTTCATCTGCAGCGTCCCTGGCCACTGCGACAGCGGACTCAAGCTTGCGGTCAACGCTTCCTAAATCCAGAGAGAGCTTATAAATCAGAGACTTGTCTTTGTTTCAACCCTTATGATCACAATTATATATCTTGTTGCTATAGATTATATATATATGTGGTGGTGTTGATCCTATAAATTAAGACTATTTAGCTACATGTAACATGTAACGTTGTTGGATTGTAATGACTTGTCAACATATATGTATAAGCCAAATGATTGTGCTTGTTGTATAATTAATACAATGTTTTCAGAGTTAGTACTTCCTCTTTTTTAAAAATAATAATATTGGAGTAGAGGAAGCTTAGATATGGAACCCCATTATTACCAAAAATAAATAAAACATGCATGCATGCCATTGCCGGCCTATATATGCGCTTTCATGAAAATATACGAACGTTATTGGCACGTTATTGCTCTTAGACTTGGCCATGCATAGTGATGATCAGCATGAACAATAACCTCTCTTTCTTATCAAGTTCGGTCTTCTTAAGCATAACTATTTTTGCCTCTTTTTTTTTTTTTGAGTAATATATATGTTAATGAATGTACGGCATGCATATATTTAGGAGAAGCTAAATAAACAAACTAAACTTGATTTTGGTTTCCCATGTTTTTCTCCCTCGAATAACTTTTTCAACGTTCCTGTGGTTTCCTCTGTCCCCATGTTATGCGGAAACTCCAAAGAAAAAGTTAACCCATTTTCGTTACTAGCTTTTGCTGAAAAAAAAAAATAAAATTGGCTGCTTTTCGAATCTTCTCCTTTGTGGAACAACAGTCTATCGTCAAAGCAACTTATTTTTGGTCGGGTCGGGACTGGTTTTTCATGTTCAGGTGTTACTATGTTCTTCTGTCCATGAAATCTCCTCTTTTTTTTTTTTTTCTTTCAAATTTTTCGAGAAGCAGTTTGAGATTTTTATGAAAAAAAACTATAAAGCAAAAGTTCTTTAAGCCTGGAAATTAAAATCCAGGATTTCAGGGGTCAAAAAACAAAAGAATATAAGATATAATAATACATAATTCTATAGAGAATATAACATACACGAAATGAGCTGCTTTTCGTGCTTTCAACCAAGTAAGAAGAAATCAGCCAAGAGATCAATTAGCCTAATTAGAAGACCGGGGCAGACACCCGTAGCTATTCCCAGGAAAGAGCCCAACATTGTTCCACAACCCCGGCCTTCAGGTAAGATTTAAACTAAAATGTAGCACCATTCTAGCAATTATTACCCAAGACAATACTTGATAGATTTTTTTTTTTTTTTTCATTTGGGCAAATCACATCTTCATTTTTCTTTTTTCTTAGTTTTTCCCAACTTATTACTTGTTTTGATTTTGTTGGTTTTTGTCCTTGTTTTGTATTTTGTAGAAAACCCAAAACCAAAATCCCCACCAAAAATTGAAACCACCACCACAAACAGCAACAACAACAATAACAATAAGGATACCAATAAAGAAGTAGCAGCTTCTGGGAACAACAACATTGGTGCACAAACTTTCACATTCCGAGAATTGGCTACAGCCACAAAGAATTTCCGGCAAGAGTGTTTGGTTGGTGAAGGTGGATTTGGAAGAGTTTATAAAGGCCGGCTCGAGAAAACTGGCCAGGTAAAATTTCAAAAAAAAAAAAAAAAAAACAGAAAAAAGAAAAAAAGAAGAAACAAAAAAAATCCTTTTTTTTTTTTTAAGAACAGTATTATTGTCAGTCGTCATATTATAGTCATCTGTTGAGGTGGGACTCACCTCAACAGAGAAATCATTTTAGTTACTTTACTAATCAAGTTTATTAAACTAGTTCAGGTTGTAGCGGTTAAACAACTTGACAGAAATGGATTACAAGGAAACAGAGAGTTTCTAGTTGAGGTTTTGATGTTGAGCTTATTACACCATCAAAATCTAGTCAACCTTATTGGGTATTGCGCTGATGGAGATCAGAGACTTTTGGTCTATGAATACATGCCATTGGGATCTCTAGAAGACCATTTATTGGGTACCTAAAAAAATTCTCTCTTCCATCTAAATAGTGCCAAAATTGAAAACTTTCATAACTAGTTCTCTCATTCATTGCATGTGTTGAGATTTTTCAGAGTTCCCACCGGGCCAAAAGCCATTAGATTGGTACAAAAGAATGAGAATAGCTCTAGGGGCAGCCAAAGGTTTGGAGTATTTGCATGACAAGGCCAATCCTCCTGTGATCTACCGAGATTTGAAGTCATCCAACATTTTGCTAGACAAGAGTTTCAATGCCAAACTCTCGGATTTTGGGCTGGCCAAGCTTGGGCCTGTGGGAGATAAGACTCATGTCTCTTCAAGGGTAATGGGAACCTATGGATATTGTGCTCCCGAGTACCAGAGAACAGGTCAGCTCACGCTTAAGTCGGACGTTTACAGTTTTGGTGTCGTTTTGTTGGAGCTAATCACTGGAAGGAGAGCCATTGATACCACCAAACCAAGCACAGAGCAAAATCTAGTTACTTGGGTAATTTCACAAATATACTTTGCTTATTTCTTCTACCCTCATATTATACATCTCGGATACCCTCACAGCATATACATCAATTAATCTTAGTAGTAAGAGAAATTCCTTTAGTAACATCCTTTTGCCTTAGTACTGCCACAATCAGAAATTTCGAGAAACACATTCTTTTTTCAAATCAGGATCATTAATGTAAAACTCACGACGATGAGATTCATACTAACCAACAGTTTTACCAGTAGAACAAATTAATGTAGATTTAATTAAACTGTTGAAGAGTATAGAACATTGTTGGCTACTAAGTGGGTCGGGTTAGATTATAATAAGTTTGTTGGTACTTCCAATGGCCACTTTTAATGTAAGACATACTATATCGAACCTCAAATTATGCAATAATTAATCTTAAGGTACAATTACTAGTAGCATAGTTTCAATGAAAACCTCATCCCATTAATCATTTGGGATGAGCTGGTTTGGTTTGAATGTATCTGAAAAAACTTGGATCGTCCAAAGTGTAATGTATGTTAGTTTTGTTATATGATCAGGCAAACCCAGTATTCAAAACACCTCAAAGGTACCCAGAATTGGCAGATCCACTTCTCCGAGGAGAATACCCAGTGAGAGGATTACATCAAGCGGTTGCAGTTGCTGCCATGTGTCTCAACGAGGAACCCTCAGTTCGTCCCCTCATCAGTGACGCGGTCACGGCTCTCAGCTTCCTCGGGACCAGTCCCGGTGCCACAGCTCACACCTCTTCCCCTTCTTCTTCTCCGCCGTCCGATCAAAATGGCAGATCACAACAGGATGAAGACAGACTGTTACAGGAACGCCAACGAGCCGTACAAGAAGCCATAGAATGGGGCTCCACTTCTAGGCACAACAATGGCAAATCTCGATTCGGAAGTGCTTCTTCATTGTGAAAATTATAATCTTGCTATGAATTATAAGTTTGATATTATTATTTATACCAATTCTTTTTTAAATACTTTTTTTTTTTTTTTTTTAATTTCTCCCAAGGATTTTCTATAAAGAAGTTCATAACGAATATATTTATATTGGTGAGTAAATTGGGGGCTAATTAAGTGATATTAAATAGACATGAGATGTAGAATGAAATGTGGTTACAAGCATAATCTAGTGATAATCATATTTATACATGTACAACGAAACCTGCAACTACAATTTTTTCGTTTTAACTTTTTTTTTTTTTTCCTTTTATTGCATGTTGCGGAATGTCAAAATTGAATGCTGGTTTGGTCAAATGGTCAAACAATCCAATAATGGAGTTGGATAATTAAGCACTCTATAGCCAACCTCATCAATAAATACCTCAGTTTTTATGTAACCGAAGTTCTTAATTTTTCTAGACTTGTTTAATTCTGTTTTTTTTTTTTTTTTGAACATTAGACTTGTTTAATTCTCTTTTTCAGATTTGATCGAAATCATGGACTAAATATGGGAACTTCTTTGAGAATTTACTTCTAAATTTTCAAACATTTTACATGCATATGAATTGTTATCTAGCTCTGCCTCTTAAGTCTTCTTTTCTTCTTGAATCAAAAGTCCTATTTACACAAAACACAGACTTGAGATTTTCTAGTTTGTGGGTTCCACAATGTACTTCTTTCTTCCATTCTTTTCTTTTGTTTAATTGTTTTTTTTTTTTCCTTTTCGTCTTTTCTCGCGCGTAGTTTTTAAGGACTTTTTGGGATTTAAAAGAATTTTAAGTAAATTTGGATGAGTTTTTAATATTTTTTTTATTGAAAAATTTTTTAGAGAAGTATGGGCCCATTATTTTTTGTGGGAACATCTTTTAATATTTTTATTTCAAAAATAAAAATTATGCCAAATATACACACTTTTTGTAATTCACTTTGGCACATTTATCCCGAAATTAGCCAAAATATTCTCACTTCCCCTCTAAAAAAGCACAAAATGCTGATGCATTAATTGTTCTTAATTTGAAAGAAACAATTGAGGATATTAAAGAGCAAACAAAAAACAAAACAAAACAAACGTCGTCAATTTTGGCGGAGATTACTTTTGCCAATCTTTGGAGCAAATAAGTGAAAGTTAATCATCTCGGAACCATATGTAACACTTGGTCAAAGTGAGGACAACATGGTAATTTGTCCTTTTTTCTGAGTATTTTTGTGGGATTTTCAACATTATTGACTAAGGAAAAAGAGAAAAAGAAAGAAATAGGTGGACGAGTAATTTTTTAAATTGGCTTAACTATATGTCTATGTTTTAAAATTTAAAATTAAATATCTATTTCTTTTAAAGTTTTAGTTGTAGAGTATGTCATATTTCCATTTTCATCACTAAATGAATTAGTCATTTAATTATGAACTTTTGAGCTTGATCATATACTAAATTTTGGACAAAAAAAGTCAAATAACTAATTAGCCTAAAAATATGATACTATATTTTAAAAAAATAACACCAAAAAATACAACCTTTCTAAAATAACTAATTTTTCGTATGATATTTAGTGACATTTTTTAAATAATTTAGTTACTTGAAATCAAATAACTAATTTAGTTATGGAAAATAAATTTAGTTTCTTGTAACAAATAACTAGATCCAAAAAAAAAAACCAATTTTATTACCAAAAACAAAAAAAACAAAGGGTTTTAGAAATTAAAAAAAAAATGTCACTTAAAACTAATTTATTTTGTTGGACACCATAAAATAATAAGTTTACTAGAAATCGAGAAACTAATTTTGTTAGTAGAAGCTAAATTATTTAGGAAAATACCTTTGAATATCTCTGGAAAAATAACTGCTTTGGGAATGCCGTAATATTGGTATTATTTTAAAATAAGTGTCAATATCCCTTGAACGAAAACGAGAAAAACTAATTATAGTGGGCCAAGTAAAGGCCCATTGGGTCTCTAGTTCCATGAAGTAGCCCAAGTTTGGCATCCGCGTCCTTCTGTTGAACGATCGGCAACCAGAACGTAGAAGAAAAATTGGGAATGAACTACCATTCCGGCGAAAGAAATTCTCTCTCTCTCTCTCTCTCTCTCTCTCTCTCTCTCTCTCTTTTTCTCTCTATGAATTGGCAACTATCAGAGCAAACTTTCCCGGCAGGTACGAATAGTAGTAACATTCCTTGGCCCTTGCTCAATTAAACACCTTATATTTTGTTTCCATTCCTAAACTTTGGTATGCATTTTTCTCGTTTCATATTATCTTCAACTTTCATGTGATTAAATCTTTAATCTGTCCATATTCATATACATTCATGCCTTGCGGCTTTACTGAATTAAGCTTGATTATAAATGTACCAAGATCTTTTTTTTTTCCCCCAATAAGATTTTGAATTGTGGTATTTATCCTGCTCTAAATTTTGCTAATTCAATGTGTTCTTTCTCTTTGACCTGATTTTTTTTTTTTTTTTTGGAAGTAGATTTTAGCTGAATTATGGCATGGGTATTTTTGTATTCTTCACTATACATAAAGGGTTTGCCTGGTTGCCCTTCTGAATTTGGGGTTCTGTAGATTTCTGAGCAAGGTTTGGGGGCAAGTTTGGATCTTTTTGTTGCGAGGAACGATATGAATAGTAAATTTTGGAGATGGGTTTTGGGCTTGATATACATAGTAACAGTTGCAGCTATCTGGATAGCTGCCAGTTTTGTGGTGCAGTCTGTTGTAGATGCCGGTGTATCTCCTTTCCTCATTACGTATATATGCAATTCATTGTTTGTGATCTACATTCCCCTAGTTGAATTAGGACGCTATTTGGAGGACAATTATGGAGGTTTATGGTCTTGGCGAAGTAAGAAGGGTAGTCCTTTGAAAGAATTACGAGAGTCAGAGAAAACCATTCTTCTTCGTGAGAGTGACGAAGGTCCAAAAACTGAAGCATCTCGGCTTTTAGAAGTGGGAGAAATTAGTCAGCATGGCGAATATATTGGTTCTGACAGAAAACAAGTATTGGAAGAGCTCGATGGACCTCTCCCTAATGAAGATAAAATAAATGAAGTTTCTGCTGAGCAAGTGGATGCAAAAGGGCGTTGGACACGCTTTAGAATGGCAAGAGTTAGCCTTTTGATATGCCCCTTTTGGTTTCTCGCACAACTCACTTTTAATTTCTCATTGAAGTATACCACAGTTACTGTAAGCATCTCTGAACTTCGTGTCTCATCTTCTTGTCTCATATTTTTAGTCATTTTGGTAATGATTAGTGCCTTCTTCGTTTGTGCAGTCTAACACCATTTTAAGCAGTGCATCAAGCCTTTTCACATTTTTAGTCTCGCTTGCATTTTTGGGCGAAAAGTTTACATGGCTAAAGCTTGTTAGTGTTCTTCTTTGCATGGGAGGAACAATAATTGTTAGCCTTGGTGACTCACAAACTGGTTCAAGTGATATTGCTTCAAACCCTCTCCTTGGGGACATATTTGCTCTCGTCTCTGCTGGGTTGTATGCTGTGTATATCACCCTGATCCGCAAGAAGTTACCAGATGATGATGAAAAAAGTGGTCATCCCAGTATGGCGCAGTTCCTGGGATTTCTAGGACTATTCAACCTCATTATCTTCCTTCCAGTGGCGCTTATACTTAATTTCACCAAGCTGGAGCCCTTTAATATACTTACTTGGAAGCAGTTTGGTCTAATCATTGGTAAAGGTATCTCCCTTCAATTTCGTTCATCTGTTATTAGATCTAATTGCTTTCCTTTAAAATCATGTTCTTGAAATAGTGATATTGTATATGTTACTTAACTATGAGATTTTGTTACGGACTGATTCCTTATTTTGGCTACTGCTTTTTGCTGGTGACACCAAAACCATGCATGAACGTGCATATTGTATTTAGAAATCCTTGATGTTCTTTTCCTCTGCTATCATGACCATTGGCTATAATTTAGTTTTTATCGCAATTATATAATTTCAAGGGGTACTTCATTTGGACAAGGATTATAACATGTACTTAGTTCTAATAGCTCCGGTTTCATGGCTTTAATTATCTTTTGAGCACACACCCCCGTGCTGTTATCACAACAAAGCAATGTAAAAAGTATTCTATGCACTATTGAGCTTTTTTTTTTTTTTTCGGATGACGATCTTGCCTGAACATAGCTTGTTGGTACTGGAGAATTCCACTACCGATGATGGTTGGTTATACCTCTTGGAAGCATGAAACATTTGACATTGAACACCATGGCGCACACTCAGCAACCAGAACAATAAACACCATATACAAATACACAATGACAATTACGAAGAGACACCATCACTATCTTTATTCAGTGTCACGGTTTTCTTTTCCCCTCAGTACTATAAACCTGTACTAAATTATGGACTTTCTGGTGGTGTTTATTGTTTAGGTTTGTTGGATAATGTGCTAAGCGATTATCTATGGGCAAAGGCAGTTATTCTGACCACCACCACAGTGGCAACAGCAGGTCTCACGATTCAGGTCCCAATGGCTGCAGTTGTTGATTCTCTGACTGGCAGTGCTCCTCATCTTATGGATTACCTTGGAGCTATAGCTGTCATGATTGGCTTCGCCGGCATAAACATTCCGTCTGACACCTTTCAGAGATCAGAAACCATTGTCGAAGAACTAGAGCCTCAAACTTCAACCTATCATGATCGCAACCCAGATGCAGTTGTTATTTCTTGATATGTTTTGCTAATAAAACTAGCAAATTTATAATATAGTGAGCACCCGTTCAAGAGCCAAATGTACCATACCGTCCCAGTTTATAGAATTATGTTCGGTTTTGACAATGTCGTTTCCAAAGTATCTAGTTACTGAGTAAATTGAAGTTAGATACGCATAGCAGCATTTCTCCACTGGCAATTACCGTAATATTACTCTAAGCGGCATCCCTAGTCTCTCCCGCCCTGATCTATATGCCAAATGAGGTTTTTATTCCTTTTTTGTGCCAATTTGGCATTTTGAATACTCTAAGCGGCATCCCTAGTCTCTCCCGCCCTGATCTATATGCCAAATGAGGTTTTTATTCCTTTTTTGTGCCAATTTGGCATTTTGAATAAGGCTCTGATCTTTTTAGTTACTGCCATAAGATATTAGAGACACCTTTCAAATTTAATTGTGTCCGAGATAAATGCCTCTTTAATACACAATGCAACTCAACTCTCTAACCGTTAAGCATGTAAGTACCTGATGCAGATATTTTATCGTTGCTTTCTAATCCTAGGACTAATTGGCTCTCAGCATTTGGAGCCGTTTCTGTCCATTTCAATAAACGTTACAGAGTTGTCTTTGTATCACACAGTAAACCGTGTCCACAAGATTTAACATTTGAATTCAATATAGACGGCAAAACAAATTCCAGGTGAAAATGAAATCATTTTATGTCAAATTGCAGCACCTGATGTTGAATAAATTATGGTGAGTTTACGGAATCCATAAATGACAAACAACATCAAAACCACTTCCATGAATCTTAGTTTTGTGATATTGCCGAATTCACATGACCATGTCTCTGCATCACTCTCCTTGTTGCAAGTGCTGCAGCTTCACTCGCACGCAATGTACCCGTCGCCATGAGCGCAGCAAACTCAGCGGTGATCTCCTCTTGCACCTTGCTTCGTGCATCTCCAAGGGCATCCACCACCCCGTTGCTGGCTGAACTCTGCTGAGTTCCTGATTTATCAGTTGACGACTTGAACTTCTCCGAGGTCTTTGACTGACCTTCCGATTTCAACTTCTCATCAGTCCATTTGGAAGTTATTTCTCCGCTAGACTGTTTAGGTTTATCACTTGATGATCTTGTAACACTAACGGCTGGTTGGGTAGCAGGCCTGAATTGTGGAACTTGAGGAACTGCACCAGCCCTCAATGTCGTTTCCAGATTCTGTATCATGGGCACTGCAACAGAAGTACAACATCAGTAAAATGAATCAACTTTCTATAATTTCAACACGGCCAGAGCACAAATTTTGAGACTCGCTCAACATCTGTTCTGTTCCTATAAAATGGAAGTACTGACACCAGTTATTTCCAAACACTTAGAGAGTTTAACATATGTCTCAAAGATGTGTTTTACTTGCACCCCATCTAGTATTCTTTATACTAGCAAAGTCCAAAGGATGAGAAGGACAGTGAAAAGGAAAGGTGGCTTAACAGCAAAAATCTAGTTAATATTTTTACCGAAAAATGTTCCTTAATCTAACCTAACACTCAATTTATTTTATTTCTCAAGTGCTTATCACGCATTATCATTTGGTTACAGTCTAATGAATACTACCAGATGGGATCCAACTAAAACAAGAGAAATCCCAAAAATAAAACACAATCCTACATGACAGTTGGCGTTCGCAGCATAAACCAAAGGTGAATCTAATATAGGATAACTGAGAGAGACAGACAAAGGAATCGCATAGTTGCACTTACGTATTAGTGCACCCATTGGGCTGCTCATAACTTCATTTGGAAGCTGCAGGATATAGTCTGGAATAGTAGTACCGACCAAAAATTGAGCAACCTCATTGCTAAAGTTGTTGCAATTGTGAGTTAGTAAACTGTAGGTTTCAGCCGTGAACCGGGGACTAATCTCTTGCAAATAAGTTTCAAACACATCTTTAGGCACATGAGTGACACCTAAATCTACTACTCTTATCGGTGTTCCATACGGGGTCGATCCAGCTGGTGAATGTTGGATGCCTCCCCCAAAGTAATACTCACTGCCATAAACCACAACTCCTGTGTGCCTGACACATTCAAATCAAGATATGAAAAAAGTATCAACAAAATCACGAAATGAATGTTCCCAAAAGCCAGTGCACAGTACACAACGAAACAACTTTGTCCAAAATTCAGATTCTACAGTTCCGGTAGCAATCATCAAAATTATGCAAATAAGATATTCTATTCTCATTTTCTCACTCGAAACAAAAATGTAAAAGCACTCACCAAATGCCCTCAATGGCTTTCCCCAAAAATGTCGTGGAGAGTTGCCGAGCTAGTCCTTGGCTAAGATCATACACGTTGAGTGTAACTCTGTGTCCGTCCTGCAACCAGCAAGTTCAGGCGTAAACCTTCTACAACAAAGCCCGAAAAATTTACTCACGGAGAATTACCATAGACAACTAACTAAACAATTTCTATACCTCAGCCATCGCCCAAAATCCAATGTCCAGAAACTCTGTAGTCCAAGAAACACAGATGCAGTTAGGTCCCCAGCAAAACTGATACGTTTAGAAAACTAGCATTGCCCACGTACGAAAGAGGGGATGAACTCAACGATGGTTTAAACAAATAAGCAATGTAACCCACATTATGTAACCCAATGCCTACTACAATTCTAAACAAAATACTGAATTAAGCGCCAAAATTATCTCCTATTATAAATTATAATAGAAAGCCGCAACGCAAAATCCATGAATAAATAAAAATAACCCTTGAAAATTCCGAAACCCCAAAACACAAATCACCATAACCCAATCTCAGATTTAACAAATTCATAGCATAAACTATCCGAATTCACGTAAATCCTCCGATAAATTAAGAAAAAAACTCGATCTCTATCTTCCCATTTAAAAAATTAAAAAAAAAAATGTCTAAATTGAAATTTGTTGTGAAATCATGATCTTTGTAAATCTAAATCTCGAAAGAAAAAAAAATAAAGAATAAACGGCATTGAAAATCTTACCTCAAATCGACTGCGCGAATAATTTTTTTTTTTCGGTGAAAAATAGAACGCAACCAAAAAAGAAAAAAAAAAAAATAGAGGATCAAGAAAAACCTAAGGGGTTGGGATGGCTTTTATAGTTGGGGGTTAAAAAGGAGGCCCAGATTCTGTACGACCGCCCAGAGACGCGGGAGGCTTTAGATTCCGACACTTTCCGCGCTACTTCTATGACCTTCTAGAACATACTAACCACTCGTTTCTTGACACGTGTATCATTTTGAAAACAGTTACGTTATCAATTACTTGGTTAATTTCGTTGAACCATTCTTGGGGTCGGGCTCGGCGAGTGGAAAAAGTAGCGTGCTTGGTGTGGGCCCCACTCGCACGGAGAAAGTAGCGTGCTTGGAAATGCATCTGTAGCTTTTTTACCTCCGGTTTTTCAGGAACTCTACTTGCCCCACCACCATCTGTTCTAATTATTTAATCATTATTTCTTTTCTTCTTTTTTTTTTTTTCCAAGGCATCAAAAAAAAAAAATGTTAGCTCCCAAGTTAATGAAGTATGAAGGGTTAATTTCTCTAACGAAGGGGGAGAAAAAAAAGAAAAAAAGACCTACTTCCCCATTTTATTTATTATTTAACAAGACACTTGTGAAAGAATTCAAAGTGTGAGTAGAATACTAGAGAACAAACTTTTGATTTGACTTATGGGAAATTGCCTAATTGTATTAAAATGACTTAAGCATCACAGAACTTTTAGCATGTATCAATGGGTGAACACGTTGTCAGTTTAGCGGTATCACATGAAAATTTTAATTAAATTGCCAGTTTAGTGGTACCACATGAAAATTTATAACTAAATTGCAAAGTACAGTAAAAGAAAACACATTAACTGCTATAGTTAAAAGAAATCAATGGACTGCACCACATCACACCTCATTACTACGCACCTTAATAAGTTTGGGTCAAATTGAACTTGTATATATATATTTTTGTGTATAAATGTAGATTTATGCAAGAATATTATTAAATTAGTAAAAATTAGTACACCAAAATCTTACAACAAAGACTTATATTAGTGATATGACATCATTTTAATTACATAACTTTAAGTAGTATGGTCATATTTAAAAATAAAAAGCGGTTAAAATGCATATCACATCGTGTAATGTAAGTTTTTTGTGCAAACTTTTTGTGTCACTATCATTACTCAATTGATATATATATATATATATATACCGTATAGTTAATTATAAATCTTATTCGACATTCCAAACCATACCATACCATATAAAAATTGGACCCCAAACTATATTAGAAAACAAAATAACCACCACACTAAGTAGATCGGTTTAGTTTGGGTCGTTAAACAGAAATCTGCTCCCTTTTATGTATTATATGCTTGTGCCCAACTTGCACACTCAGTTAATAGACCACCACAATTTCTTCTTAAGATCATATGGTCAAACAATTTAAGTTTAATGGATTGTGAGTTTTGACTTATTAAAATGACGATAATGCATAAACATTCATATATGGACGACAATGGTTGAAATGCATACTACTCAACTAGTATACACGTATATATGTGTGGTATAGTTAATGAAATCTTATTTCGTATTCTAAACTATATCACACCGAATAAAAATTAGATCTCAGACTACACCACAAACAAAATAACCACCACACTAAATAGATCGGTTTGGTTTGGGCCATTAAGCGAAAATTTGCTCACTTTTATGTATCATATACTTATGTCCAACTTGTAGACTCAGTCAACAGACCACCACAATTTCTTCTTAAGATCGTATGGTCAAGTCATTTAAGTTTAATGGATTGTGAGTTTTGACTTCTTAAATTGACGATAATGCATAAACATTTGCGTATGGATGGCAATGGTTGAAATGCATACCATTCAATTAGTATACACATACATATGCGCGGTATAGTTAATAAAAATCTTATTTTGCATTTCAAACCATACCACACCAAATAAAAATTAGACCCCAGACCATATCACAAAACAAAATAACCATTACACCAAGTAAATCAATTTGGTTTGGACCATTAAGAGATAATCTGCTCACTTTAATGTATCATATACTTGTGCACCTACAGACTTAGTCAATAGACCACTACAATTTCTTCTTAAGATCACATGGTCAAACCATTTATATTTAATAGTGAGTTTTGACTTATTAAAATGATGATAATGTATAAATACTTGCATATGGACGACAATTTGTAAATTTCATATCAAATTAAATTGAGTTATAAAACTACATATAGGAATATAAAGAAAACAACGAGTTTAAAAAAGAGAACTGGAAAAAGAGAGAGAGAGAGAGAGATGCAATATTTTATGTTAAGTCAATTGGTATGATTTATAAGAACCATAAAAATGTAAAAGAAAAAGAAATAAGTGTTGTCTAGTAGGGTGTGCATCAGGTGGATTGGGTTGGGTTTTACTAATTTTTTGACCCAACCTAACATAGTTTGCTAGTTAAAATTTAACCCAATAAAAGCCAATAAAGCCTCCAAACCAAATTGGGCTTAGATAGTTAAGTTCGGGTTGGTTGAGTTGGGTTGATCAGCCCACAATAATAAACACTTTGGACTAAGATTCTTTTATAAATGTTGGCTATTAAAACAAAAAGATAAATATATATTAACTCTAAACTTCCACAATCAAGTTCATAAACTTTCAAATCAAACAAAAATTACTGAATAATACAAACATAACCTTATCTATAAATTTCAAAATCTACCATAATAACATTACTAATAGAGTTTCATTAAAAAAAAAAACACATATTCACACACACATAATCCAATAGATCTGCAGCAAGACACACTCCAAGTCCAACAAACAATAAAATACAACTCCAAATTTAACAAACAGTAAGACATAATTCTAAATTCAACAAACAGCAAGACACAATTCTAAATTCAACAAATAGCAAGATAGAACTCTAAGTTCAAGAAAAAAAACAGCAAACTGTATTCATAATTTAAACTATATTAACCATCAAATTCAAATATCAAACTCAAAAATATTAAGAAATAGGATTATATTACAAAGTAGGCAGTAATCAATCCAGAATAACAGGTTCAACACTTTTAGTAATATAAGATCATGAAGAAGTGTCTGCATCTCAAATTTCAACAAGAAAAACAAGAAAACATAAGTGTATAAATCAAGTAAAAATATCAAACTTCAGCAAGTAAAAAGTTATAAATCTGATTACCTGATTTAATATGTTCATAAGTGTGAAAGTCATCGGCATAATCCTTTAGATGTAATAGGTCATGGGTTAATTTTGAGTACAACCAAAGCTTCCACCATCTTAAAGCTCAAAGAACTTCTAAATGGTTCCAAAATTCGACCCTCAGTGCTAAAAGCTGATTCTGAAGCGACAGTTGATACTGGGACAACAAGCACATCACAAGCAATTTGAGATAGGAAATTATACTTGTTGTTGTTTTATTTCTACCAAGCCAAATTGTCAAAATTGGGTATTAAAGGATCAACAAGTTCTTCAGAGAAATACTTGTTAAGATCATTTTGCCTCGCATTAAAGTTTTTATCTTTCCGATGTTGTAAAAACTGAGACAATAACTTATGATTAAATTGAATAGGCTGCTTCTCTAGAACATGATCAGTCAATTGCCCTTCACTTCTACCACTTTTTTCCAAACTAGTAGAGCCACCTCTGTAAAATTCCAACAAGTTACTTAAAAGAGTTCCAACATTTTTTTATCAGCTATGTGGCAATAATAGAATCATATATATTTTCAAAATAATACTTATGTTATTCAAATTTGTACTTTGGATCAAGAATGACTGCAACAAATAAGATACAATTTATGTTATCCACACTCTCCTAATATTTGTTATGCTTTTTTCTCATGTGTTCAACCATACTTGCCAATAGACAATCCCCACTATAAATTAAATTATTAATTTGATTTTCAATCTTACAAAGTTCATGACAAAAAACATTGGATATAATTGGTAATGAACCACTAAGTCTCAAAGTGACGTCATAAAAAGTTTTTAAAAATTTTGCAAATGCCTTTGCCTTCTCCCAATCTACACTTGAAGATGGTCCAACATTATCTCTCCTGCTATTATCATCTTTGAAATGGCCTAGATACTTGTCATCTTCCTCTTCGTACTTCTCAAAAGCTTTTTCAAATTTTGTAGCAGCTTTTAGCATCAAATAGATAGAATTCTATCTAGTATGGACATCTAATACCAATAAACCTTTGTACTCGATCTTTTCTTGTTCCACGCATGATTTGAACTTTCGCAGCCTAGATAAAGAAGATTTCATATATCTAACAACCCTACGAATGGATGCGATTGTACTATGCATATCTTTCAAGTTTTCACTAACAATGAGATTCAATATGTGACAACAACACCTTAAATATATGAATTCTCCCTCTAGAATAGTCCCTTTCTACCATTTTATATTCTCCTTTTGAGGTATGCTAAAGTTGTATCATTGGATGAGACATTGTCTACAATAACGGTAAATACTTTATCAATTCTCCAACTATGTAAACAAGACAAAATTACCCTACCAATTATTTCTCTCTTGTGATTAGCTATTTGGAAAAAGTTCAAGACTCTTTTTTTGCAATTTCCAATCAGAATCAATGAAATGCGCAGTAAAACACATGTAATTTATGTTTTGGAGAGAGTTGTAAGGCTAACCCTTTGGAAACTCCTAGTCAATTCATCCTTTAACTTTTTTTTCTCAGCTTGGAAAATTTGTAAGACATCTATGGTATCTGTAAACCTAGAAGGAGGGTCAAATCTAAGTTATAACCTTAGATAAAATTGTCTAAATCCTTCCTCTTCCACAAATCTAAATGGTAGTTAATCTAAAATGACCATGTTAGCCAAAGCATTCTTACAAGCTTCTTTGCTAAACCTAAGAGCCAATAAGTTGCTCTCACTCCCAGTTTTATTTTTAGGCTAGAAACACAATAATTTTTGGTTCTTATCCTCAACTCTAAACTAGTATTGTTTGCACTAATTTTGTAAATGTAATTGCTGGTGTCTATTAGAATAAATTTTTAGAAAATATTTTCATAAAATCATTTTCAAGAACATCATTATTTTGTAAAATCAATAAACGCAATGAAATTGGTCGTTTAAAATTTTTCTTTTGGCAAAATATTTCGGATCGTGATCTAACATAAATTAACTCTTGATCTAGACAAGAATAATACCCGGATTTACTCCACAATCTTCTCGTCTTCCCGCATATTCTCGAAAGTCGTTTAATTGATTCGGTGAGTGGTCACCTTCTTGAATCCCAACAAAGAGATCCGCAGACGAACAAGAAGACAATATTCTCGAAACGATTTCTCCAGGTTGACCAAAAACACCAAGCATGGAATCCCTAGGGTTGGCCGATTTTCTGCTCTCCCTCTCTCTCTCTCTATTATGCATGTGACACTCTCTTCTCAAGGGGGTATTTCACATGTAACACTTGTATCTAGTTGCTAGAGAACTTTTCTCTTAACTATAGAGAGATTAGTAAACCCTAATGGGCTTATTGGACTCAACTAATCATCAAATGACTATTGGGCTTTAATTTGAGCTAGACAGGGGACCAGATGGATCCATAAAGCCCAAGCTTCAATGAACCATATACCCACTATCATAATTAACTCTTAATTATGATTCGGCCTTGTCCATTAATATTGGGGCACACCACTATAGACCCAATATTGTACTCTTGGACTAAATGCCATTTATTTTTCTGTGAAGCTTATCAACAATTAATTAGCTTGATCCATTTAGCATATACTATACCTATAGATATACACCTAATGCAATACCGTACTAGTACGGTGAAATTACCATATTATCCCTCTAGTACATATTTATCTTTGAGTTACCATTTTTCATCTAATGAATAATAGTTGACTATGGTGTTTGTATCTGCTTATACCAACACAGTTAAATTCACATAGTGAATGCCGGGGCCCTGATTTATATTATCCAAGTACTTGAAAAAACTCAAAGTGACATCATATGTATGGTGTCCATCATGAATAATATTCTACATATTTCATATACCTCATCTTCCAAGATACCGGAGTTCGAACCATAAATCGGAACTAGTCCTTTAGTAACTCAAAAAGACAAAACAATGAAAGTAAGTTCGTTAATCACTAGGATTAAGGTCTTCTACAATAGTGCTAGATTAGTAAAATTAGAAATTTGAGTTACGACACTTAACCTCGAATTCTAATTCACTAGGTCATGTTCGATGCTGTTATAACTTTCTTATAGTACACTAGTGTTTCTATCCGAATAATCACTTCGATAATTAGAGACTTCACTAATTAAATAGATAACACTATATTTTATGGCATAGTAAAGTATTCCATCTTCAATATGTAGAATACGAACAATTTAATTTAGACATAATGAAATAAAGAATATAATGTCTCCCACTTATGAACTCATTATACGAATAATTCTTTATTACTCATTTTATGTCTTGGAATCTTTTAGATGTTTGCATAAGATGAACATACACATCGCATGTATATCAGTGAAATATAAATGAAATAGAAATTCATAACATGAAATTTATTAATAACAAATAGATACTAAATAATCCAATAGATATTGTTTATAATGTCTAAATAATAAACTGTTTTATAGGACATTATTCCAACACTAACATACTGCTTGTGCCACATGTTTTTGTATCACAAGCATAGTCCTCCCTATAATAGTTATAAACACACCTAAGGTCATTTGGATCACCATCTAGTAAAGTACTCCCAAACTATTGAGGCTGGCTTATTTGGTTTTTTCTTGCATTTTTTTACATCTAAAACTGGTTCTACTTGTTCCCTAGATGGTGTTGTAGGATAAGGATTTGGTGAGGGAGGAATGGTTGGGTTCAAAACTGGTTTTAAGGGTGTTAGGGTCGAATTAGCGTTGTTTTCCTCAGTTAGTTTTGAAGGAGACTCAATCATTTGGGTATTCGATAGAGTAATATTTCTCCATATTTCAAATGCCAATCCTAACCAATTAAATTGTAAATCCAATTCAATAATTAGAAATAAAAATATTCATTATTCAACAATACTTATTGCTCAAAATAAATGATACCCAATACTTGGAAAAAAAAAAAAAAAGAACAACAGAAACATAAGCCATATTATACCATTTTCAACAAAATAAACAACACCAGTACTCATTAAAAAAACACAACACATGCATATGATTCTGAAGTTCTTACCAAGTAAGAAGGAGAACAAATTGATAGTAAGATGTCCAAGTGTCGATTGTACCTTTGAATTTTTTCTGAAAGAAATTATATATATAAATATGAATCTGAATATTGCTTTATTTTCAATATTTTACCCAAACTAAAACAATAATGTAAGAGGTGATAATCGAAACTAAAGATTAAAAAAAAAAAAGAATACCTTATTGTTTCCAAACTGCCAAGTGCCGACTATTGAATCTGAGAGAATGAAGGAGACAGACGGAAAATTGCAAAATCAGATGGTTTGGGTGGGGGTGAGTTATTACAAGAGAGATAATTTAGGTGAGTGTAAGGGTGAGTGAAGATGACACGGTGAGGTCACGAGGGTAAGGCCGTGAGTGATTCTGTGCTGTGAGTGACAAGGTGAGATGGAGAGAGTGACCAATTATGAGAGACAGTCAATATTTAAGCGTAAAAGAAATAATCGGAGAGAGAGACGGAGGCATCACTGGCTGGGATCTTGAGAGGGGAAGTTTAGATAGGGTTTCATTAAGAAAGTACATATATATATATATATATCTTCTATTGTATACATATATAAGTTTTTTAAAAAAAATTAGTAACCTATGTATTCGGCTAGGTCAGGGTGTATCGGGGTGGAAAGCCTTGAACCCATGGGTCGAAGAAATATTAAAAAAATTTGAAGTGTGAGCCCAACCCAACCTAATAAACAGCCTACAATCCATCAACTTCGGGTTGGGCTAGGTTGGATTAGGTAGGTTGATCAGGTTGATAGAATTTTTGCACAACCCTATAATCTAGTGAGAGAGAAAATTAAGGAAAGAAAACATTTGATGTGGGGCAGTGCCTATGGAATCATTTTGATTACATTATCCAACCTGCTACATTTAATCAAATAGTACGACACTCCTACTCTTGAATTGACTTATGAAGAATGCTTGCAACATTCTTTTTTCAACTATTCTATTTTATTTCTTGATATATGTCATTCATTATGCATTTAGAATATTACTAAAACATGTTGAAATGTGAGATATTTTAGAGTCCACATGTCAACTAACAAGATAAGAGAGTATAAAAGATAATGCATCTAGTACTATTTATCCTCGTTGCACTATATTATATTTTTGGAGGAATTTTCTCTTTTTTTTTTTTTGAAAAAGATGGCATATGATGTGATTGTGGCTTATATTGTACCAAATGGTATTGCACTCAAAGCTATTAGAAATATATAGATTCTTAAGTTTTATTATTAATTTATAGCTCTTCATTTTTTATTTTGTAAATTTGACAGAACAAATGGATGTGTTAGTTGTTTTATTTTTTATTCAAAACAGTTGTGAAAAAAGAAATTAGATAATGTCCTCATAAAAAAAAAAGAAATTAGATAATGTGCCAAACATTTATGAGAATTTTTTACCAATTAGTATGCTTTCAAAATTTGTACTTTTATTAGCAATTACAAAAGTTAATATTAATAAGATAAAGAGTACTAGCAAAATTATTTTCTCTCATTTTTTTTAGAGTATATTTGGTAAAAAGGATAAATGTAACAAATATAATGGGTAAAAATTAGTGGATAAATTTGTGATAGGATGATTGTGTAACATGAAATATTTCAATCCCCTCTAAATTAAGGAGATTTTAGATGAAATTGTCACAATAAAGTAAAACCTTCTCACTTTTATTTATCCTTCCTATCAAATAAAGAAGAAGATTTGGATCTTCTCTCATTTTCCTCATACTAAACAAGGAAATATTACTTACATTTATTGTTTATCCTTTATCTCTATTCCATAGGTAATATAATTCAATCTATCTTCATTATCTCTTATCAAATATAACCTTATACTTTTATTTTTTATTATTTGACACATGGGCACTAATAATAATTTGTCATATTATCAAAATGAAATATTTAGTCGATAGAACATGATACAACTCCTAAAAAAAATTAGCAACTACTAATTGCAACTGAAATTGCTTGTTAATAAAAAAAAAAAGATAAATGCTAAATTTATCATATTTTTTTATTCGTCTGTCTCAATACTTGATATGTGAAAGAAGAAATAAGTTGATTAATTACTCATCTATAATGAAAAATTTACATAAAATACTCTTTTTTTTTTCCTCTATATCTTACAAGTACTCTTTATTTTATTTAAAAATGCATGCGTATATTTCATGTGTAGAATAAGTATGTTTTTTTTTTTTTTTAAAAGTGGGGCTTAACTAATGACCACCACTTGCTACAAATTTTAAAAAAAATATGTTTTTTTTTTTTAAAAAGTGGAGCTTAACTAATGACCACCACTTGCTACAAATTTAAAAAAAAATAACACATATACACACTTTAACACACACACATTCCTCAAGTCTTGGACCAACTGAACTAGCCCCAATTGGCATATATTTCATGTGTAGAATAAGTATGTTATAGACAAGTTAGGTGCTTGAAACAAGGCCTCCAAAATTTTCCCTTTTTGTAATATTACCTCTTTAGTCTTTCTTTTTTTAAATTACTTTTAAGCCTTTACCAAAAAGGAAAAAAACTACTTTAAAAAAATATATATCAAGAAGACTATATTCTCGAAAGTTGGAACAATAACACCCTACTTTTAGTCCATTTTCAAATTTCAAAAGTCAAATAAAATATTTTCTTTCAAATATCAATTAGAATTAAATGTTACTGTTGTCCATTATCTTTTTATATTTCCACAATTAATTTCACCATAATATATAATCATGACTCATAATTAATCGGTATAACTTATATGGTACCCAAAAAATGGAGAAAAATTTTAGTACATTTTTTGATATTAACTTATTTTTTTTTAGAGTTTATAAATCATTTTTTTCTTTACTAAAAAAAAGATATTTTTTTCTTACCTATATAGTTATGTATTTATTTCAATTGTAGTACACATTGCGAAATAGAAAAAAGAAAATATACCAATTTAGTTTCCATCTCTTAGGCTCTCTTTTAGTTGCTATTTATTTATTTTTTATTTAATTTTCAGAAAAAAAAAAGATTTAGAAGAATTTGATTTAAATAAGTTATTTGGAATTCATTGTTTGTTTGGTCATAAGTTGATTTCTACATTATTCTTTTGTCATTTACTCATTCCTTGTTAATTTATTAATTAACATGACTGTTTGAATTTCACAATAGATATTTTACTTTGTCTTGTATTGAATTGTTTTGGTTTTATACCTAAGTGATTAGAACAATTTTATAGCTAATTGATTAGAACAATTACGTCCCATAGAAAATATTCATTCGGATGTGAGAAATTAAAAAAAGAAAAGAGAGAGGAAAAAATAGAAAATTTAATTCAATCGATAAAAAAGAGCTATTGAAAAGTTTCTCAAAATAGTAAGAAAGGGATACAAACTTGAGTGAAAGAAACAAATATTATAAAGTCAATAAAGTCTTATTGTCATTATAAAAAAAATAAAAAAAAAAAATCTTATTTGAGATCAACTATAACACAAAAAATATTAATTACATTGAATAGCTATATCTTCTATTAAAAAAGCTTTATTGGTATTTAATAAGTTTGCATCTAAAAGGGCAAGAAAAATAAAAATTTTGTTCCATGGCTTTTGTTTTCCTTTTTATGTAGCGAGTTGTTTAGTTATTTTCAATACCATGTTTTAGTATTGGGGATGTTCATTATTAGTAAAGTGAAGTATTATTATATAAAATTTTATTTGCATTGTTAATGAAATGTTATAGTATTCTAACAAATTATTTAGAAAAAATAATATTTATAAAAGAAAAATTGGAAGAGGTCTTTGTTGGAGAATTTGCTGAAGGCCCCAAAAATGTTTGACGGTCTTGTTTGAAATGTAAATTGATTCTTAAGCTTATTTATGAAAAGTATAATACAATATACAATTTGTGTATTAAATATTTGTAGTATACATTTCTCAAAAAATAAATATTGTTGAAATAAATATAAAAACGAATATTTATGTACTTTATTCCCTTCTATTATTGATATTCCAAATTAGCCAAAGTCTACAGTACAGGCGAAAGAAAAGAAAGTTCCAGAACAAGAAAAAGTGACGCAAGGCACGAGGGAAGAGACTCGAACGGCCCCCCGGCTTTGGTAAAATGACTCTTCAACGACAACGAGACTCCATGACCACTTTATCGTTAAAGGTCGAACATTTCATTCTCTAAATTAACTCCACGTCAGCATATGTGCTCCACGAGGCAGGAGAGTGCACCGGCGCAAGCCCGTCTTCTCTCCAAAACTTAATCGACACATAAGAGTCGGTCACTTATCAGTAGAGTGCCCACCCGAACGAGGCACACCGAACCAGCCGCGGGTCACTTTAACCGCCCAACCTAGATCCGTACGGAAACCTAGGTATAAGACTTTAACTCCGAACCTCAGGTTCGGCACTTTCTTTTAGCTCCCTTCGAAATATCTGATTGTCCCTCTGGGGCTCGCATGGCAACTTTTTTTTTTTTTTGTTTTTTACTCCACTTTCACTGTTGAGAGAGCTCTGAGCTCGAGTTTCTCTGCCACTTCAGTTACACTTTAGAGAGAGAGAGAGAGAGAGAGAGAGAGAGAGAGATTTTCTGGGCAGAAGGTTTCATGGAAAATTTTCTCACTCTCTGAAGTCAAACGAGGACGTAAGTTTCAGATCAGTCTTCCTTCGGCGAGTTTTGATTTTATTTCCAATTTTGGTTTAATTGGCTGAATTATATGGTTTTCTTATTTTTGGTTTAAGTAGTTCGTCTTAGGGTTTTTGGAGGCGAGGATCTTGTGGTATGTGTCATCGTCTTTGATCGATTGAACTGGTATGATTTCTGCTCGTTTATGAGAATAGTTTGAATTGCGTGGTTTTGGGTTTGAATTGGTTCCCGCGAAACCGCCTGAACTGGAAATTTTGAAGATTCTATGCAATTGATTTACATAATTTGAAGTTCGAAGCATAATTGAGCTAATTGTTGGCGACAAAAAGATAATGCAGGGATTGAATTTATGGATTTGCTTTCTATATTACATGTTCTGAATTGAATTGATTTTGATTAGGGGTCTAAACTGGTGAATGATTTGATTGCAGACAACAGTGACATCCTGTGATTACTTTTTGTTTGCATTTTGAAGCCAAAAATGGCTCAGAGTAATTGGGAAGCCGATAAAATGTAAGGCATTATTTTGTTTTCCTTATTTCCTTTGGTTTGGGTTTTTTGGATTTATGTTTTCGACATTGATGTCAATTGATTGTTATTCTACTTTCTGCTTTTTTTTTTTTTTTTGGTTGCAGGCTTGATGTTTACATTCATGATTATTTGTTGAAAAGAAAACTGCACGCTTCTGCAAAAGCGTTTATGACTGAAGGGAAGGTTGCTACAGATCCAGTAGGTATAAACTCATTCCTTGATCATCTTTAGAGACATTGATAAGAAAATATAGTATGATAGAAGCATAAAAAGTACAGGATGTCGAGACCGTGGGAAATAAGTCAAAGGGGAATCAGCAGGTGCATAAATATGTTTCCTGGCAGAAATCTAAGAGGTGTAATTGAATAAAATTAGGTCTTTAGTTAAAAAGTTTATTAATATTCTGTTTATGATGTGTTTATGTATTCCTCAAGCTCAAAATCTTGTGGACTGCATGACGAGTCTGAGAAGATGTCATATGAAGGAGGGCAATTATTTATCACTTATATTAGCAAGGTTCAATAACTCGGAATGAAATTTTTTCTGAACATTCAGTTTGAATGTGCAGCAATTGATGCACCGGGAGGATTTCTGTTTGAATGGTGGTCTGTTTTCTGGGACATATTCATTGCCAGGACAAATGAGAAGCATTCTGAGCCTGCTGCTGCTTATATTGAGGTGTGTGGTTAATAAAGGCTCTTTGGTGCTGGATAAATGAATTGTGTGGGGTTTTTCCTTTCCTTTTTTGTTTATGTTATTTCATCAAATACAGACACAACAGATTAAGGCAAGGGAGCAACAACAGCTTCAAATACAGCAGTTGCAATTAATGCAGCAACGCAATGCTCAGTTACAACGAAGTCCTAATAATCCTGCTCTTGGTGGTTCTATAAATGCTATAAGCTCTGATGGAGTAATGGGGCAGCCATCAGCAAGTGTTTTAGCCATGAAAATGTATGAAGAACGTATGAAACACTCTCACTCAATGGATTCGGAGACATCTTCAGCCCTTATTGATGCGAATAGGATGGCCCTTCTCAAATCAGCGACCAATCATCAAGGGTAAGTTTGTTTAGTTTCAGTATGTGTATGAATTTTACTTCCTTTTTTGTTTCCTCATTGATTAAACATGGATTGGATCATTCATCTTTTCCTTTTTGTTGTTGATTCAGCCAGTTGCTACAAGGTACTTCTGGGAACATTGCAGCTTTGCAACAAATCCATACACGGACTCCTTTGACCACTGTAACTACCGAGGCCTCTAGCTCCATTTCAGATTTGCCTGTTTGCATGTTTTTCTTTCTTTCATTTTCTCTTATATTTTTGTGCTGTTGGTTTTTTCTTTTCTTTGCCACCATGCTGAGCTATATATCTGGAGATTGTAGGACATCAAAAGTGAAGTTAACATCGGTGCACCTCAGAAAAGTTTACCTATGGATCCTTCATCAATTTATGGGCAAGCAATTTTACAGTCAAAATCTGGACTTGGCAGTGCAGGTAACCTGCTTAATTTGATTATAGAATAGCAAATTGTTCCATTTTTAGAATGACAAAAGCCAAAAGATGTATATGTATGGATGAATAATACCATTTAGTAATAGCCTAGCAAACTGCAAGCTGCATTTTTGAAAACTAATATGTGATATGTGATATGTTTCATCAGAAGAGCTAAATGTGGTAACCCTGGAATTTCTGTGTGTATTTCTTGCATGTCCTTTCTTTTTAAGTCAAGATAGAAGAAACTGTATGCTATAATGTTGTGGGACAAAAGGTGGATAAATTTTGTTGTTTGCAGATATCATATATATTTGTTTTACCTTCTTCCTCAGGGTTGAATCAAGGTGTCACTAATCTTCCTTTAAAGGGTTGGCCCCTAACTGTAAGTTGTACATGGGTCTTTCTTCCTGGAATTCTATTTTCATTTTCTGGAGAGCGAACTTAGATGAATCCTTTCTGTGTGATCTTCTTAATCATGCAGGGAATTGACCAACTAAGGCCGAACTTAGGTGTTCAAGTACAGAAGCCTAATCTGCCGACCCAGAATCAGTTCCTTCTAGCATCCCAACAACAAGTCTTGGCACCGGCTCAGGTACAAGGCAACCTTGGAAATTCAGCCAGTTATGGAGATATAGATCCTCGTAGGTTCTCTGGACTGCCTAGGGGGGGTAGCATGAATGCAAAAGATGGTCAATCCACAAGAAATGAGGGGTCTATATGCACTCCAGTGCAATCAAGTTCGCCAAAGGTAACGATTATCCAATCACATCTCACAGAGATTAATTCCCCCCCACTGTCATACCCTTTGTCTTTATCATGTGTATTTCTCTGACTTGTTCTTCCTGAGCTGATTAAAATATACAAGCACGGGGTTAGGAAAAGTAATGTAGAATTGACATTCTCATAATACATCACATGGTATGTGACCCAGAGCAATGAGTACCCAACATGATTTCCTTTACAAGGTTGTGGTATCTGATAAGCCACCAATTAGGCTCACTTATGTGCGACAAAGGAAGAAAAAGCAAAGGCACCACATCAGCTGCCCAGTAGGCTAGAAATAAGCCGAGTCAGTAGAGGGAGGTGTGAGCTGGAGGATTCTAAGAGCTAGATCAGTTCTGGATACGTGGTGAATTAGTAGAGGTTGGGTTGTAACGGTTTGCGAAGGAAGGGGAGCAGAACAGAATTTAGGTGGGAGTGATAGGAGAGGGAGGTCGGCAGGTTTTGGGGAATGATTTGGGTGGGCTAGAGCGTAGCTCTAGACGGAGAGTAATCTGGCTCTTAAATTCCAGATTGGCTTTTCTTGTACCCTTTCTTGTATTCAGCCGAAATTCCATAATCAATAGCAGTGGAACTTTTCTTTCCTTTCCAATATTATAATTGTTATTTGTGCAAGTGTGTGAGAGAGCTTATCAGTATCTTCTTATACTTGATTATTGTTGGGTGTTTAACAGATAAAGATGTCCCCGGTGCAACATCCTTCCTCCCAACAAGATCCATTGCATCAACAACAAATGCAACAGGTTGTGCTCGGTTATTCAACTTTAAGTACATCATTTATTAAAACCCCAAGGAGCAAGGTTTCTTTTTATTTATTTATTTATTTATTGGGGGTTCCTATGGAATCTGGTTATGTTAATATGTTGTATTTACTTGTTTTTGAATTTTGAGCTGTTTCAGAGAAAATTCAATTTGCCACTATGATATATTTCTTGCCATATGCTTTTTCTATTAGACTAGTTTATTTGTTTTTTTTTTTTTTGGGCCTTTTCAATTGTAGATCGTGTTAGTTGACGTTTTGTTACACTCCAGAATAACAGAAAAAGGAAACAGCACTCTTCTTCTGGACCTGCTAACAGCACTGGTACAGGAAACACAGCTGGTCCTTCACCATGTTCTCCGGCGTCTACTCACACACCTGGTGATGGAATAAACACAGTGGTGCCGAAAAGCTTGATGATGTATGGGCCAGAAGGAACAGGAGGTCTTGCTTCATCTTCAAATTTGCTGNTGCTTAGATGTAGATATGAGAAACTCAAAAAATGTGTGCAGTACAGAAATTAAAGTCATTTTGCTAAAAATCTTGGTTACTTAAAGTTTTAAATGACTAAAGTACAAAATATGTGCAGTACGTATTTACCTCAATAAGCAGATGGACCACAAGAATTGATTTGAAGTTGGTTGAAATATCTCTCTTTCATATATCCTAAGATAAATAGGAAGAGAAACCTGAATGAGAAGAAGTATGCTTCTTAGAATATCTTTTCCTAGTGCAGGAAGACATCGATCGATTTGGAGACGTTGGATCTTTAGAAGATAATGTGGAATCATTTTTGTCAAATGATGGGGGAGCTGGAGATGGAAGAGACATATATGGAACAGTAAAACAGAATCCCACTGAGCTCCAGAAAGAGTCTTCTAAAGGTAACCCATCACTAGGTTGCATTTGCCAATTTATAGTGACTATTTTAGTTCCACCTTAGCCATATTATGTTTTCTGTTTTCAGGTTTTACTTTTGGTGAAGTTGGTTGCATACGAACCAGAAATAGCAAAGTTACTTGCTGTCACTTTTCTTCCGATGGGAAGTTGCTAGCAAGTGCTGGTCATGACAAAATGGTATAATGCAGTTGTTTGATAACGTACTCACTACATTTGGGAAACACATCTACCTGAAGAAAACCTTATTTTACTGATGAGATAGATATGTTTTGTGCCTATAAACACCACACTAGTTTTGTTATGTTTTTGTTCTGAAAGATTGGTATGATTTTGACATCCTATCCTTGAAATATGTTAAAAAAATCTCAATGATGCTAAACCGAGAGTCCCCTCCTTTTGAGGGATATTTGAATATGGGATGGATGGATGATAATACCCATCTAGAGTCGTTTCTTGTAATGCTGTTTGAAACATCATCTACGCGGTTCTACTTTTTTTCCAACGAATTCAGGAACCTGTCCAAGTGACCAGCGTATGCATGTGTAGAGGTTAATTTCTAAACAGAAAGCAATATAAGTGGTTATATTTATATTTTTGGGATTAAAGGAAAATTCAGTGATATTAGAATTTAATGGAACAAAGTAATTCCCAATCAAAAGAGCATGAAGTTGGCTTTGTTGTCTGTATCAGGTTGTTCTCTGGAACATGGATACCCTGGAAACAGAAAGTACACCTGAAGAACACAAATCAGTTATAACGGATGTTCGTTTCAGACCAAATTCAACTCAGCTGGCGACAGCTTCATTTGATCAATCTGTGAGATTATGGGATGCAGCCAATGTAAATCTTTTCCGTGTTCTTTGCTTGAAAGTCTTTTTCCTGTTTTTTGCTGAGTTACGTGTGCTTCTGTTAAATTTCTAACAACATGAAATAAAGGCTTCCTTTAATTTGTATGCATTTCTAAGACGTTAATATTCTCTTCTTTTACGTTAATGTGGCAGCCAAGCTTTTGTTTACAAGCATATACAGTGCACAATTCACCTGTTATGTCCCTTGACTTCCATCCAAAGAAAACTGAACTATTCTGTTTCTGCGATCATGAGAATGAAATTCACTACTGGAATATTAATCCATTCTCCTGTGTTCGTCTTTCCAAGGTAGCTTTCTCCTCTCTACCAGCTTTAACTCCAGCATCCGAATTATGTATGTTCTTTAATTCCTTTCTTCATTGCTTCAAACAGGGAGGATCTACACAAGTTAGATTTCAACCAAGAATTGGAAATCTATTGGCAGCAGCATCAGATAAAGTAGTTTCCATCTTTGATGTTGAAACTGACAAGCAAATACACTCATTCCAGGTACCGTGCATGTATAAATGATGTATTCTACTATTAGTTAAGGCTGGGATAGAGTAACTGATGGAAACTTAATTTTATATATGATCTGACCTAACTTTCATATGTGCTTATGTTGCTTTTGAATGAAGTGATTACATTGTATTAGTAATAATTTTCAATTGCGTTATCAGGGACACACTGAAATGGTAAATTATATTTGCTGGGAAGCAAATGGTGATTACCTGGCATCCGTTAGTCAGACCTTGGTGAAAATTTGGTCGTTAGCCACGGGAGATTGTATTCAGGAGCTCAGCTCTAATGGGAACCAGTTCCACTCTTGCGTATTTCACCCAAGTTACTCGACTCTATTAGTGATTGGGGGAATTTCGGTAAGTACTTGCTTTCCTAGCAGATTAACTGCAGTATACAAACTAAACTTCCATGCATGGCTCTCTCATTTAAATTGACACCAATTTTGTATACCATGAATAAAGTACTACGGTAAGAAGCAGTTGCATCATTTTAGTGATCCTCAGCTCAATATATGTAGTTATCCTTAGGGTTGTTCTTGGTTTTTAGTTCTGTTGGACCCTTAATAAATGGATTTACTAATTGCAGAGCTGATATGTTGCTAATTCTGTTTTGATAATTATTGGCTAATACAGTCTTTGGAGCTCTGGAACATGGCTGAGAACAAGAGCATGACGATTAGAGCTCATGAGGATATAATCTCAGCCTTGGCTCAGTCACCGGTCACCGGGATGGTTTCATCCGCGAGTCATGATAGCTCTGTTAAGTTGTGGAAGTGAGTTCAGATCTTTGCAGGCGAAATCCCATCTGAGGCTCCATTTCCTGGTGAAATCTAGAGAAAGTACCGGCAGAACCATAAGGGTTCATCAGCAATATTTACGAGCATATATATATATATTATATACATTATAATTTTCTGATGTTAACACAACGATAACTACACACAAGATTTCAAAATAGTGCTGTTTGGTTGAAGATAGTAAAAAGTGTATAGGTATAGAGCGTGAAGCAGCCTGTTTAGTAGGGGAGGTGACACTAGGTGAGTGAGTGTGGTTATTAGTTTTTCTCATTGGCAAATGGAAATATTCGTGTTCAATGAGATAGACTAGTGTTCCTTGGCCGTATGAACAATTTATCCAACATTTGACTTGTTAGGATTAGAACCGGTGGACACTCTTCAAGGTTCAACGCTTTGATTCGAACCCCGAATATGCTTAGAGCACCTGAAATTTTTTGTTACCCTCGTCTGAAATTGGTCTGACGAGATTGCTTTGTGGGTGTGGCACAGTGAGACCGAGAATCATAAGTGTTTATTTTTTTCGTTTGTTTTTTCTCACAAGTAGTGCGAAAAAGTTTGGAGGCTGTGTGCTAAAAGTAGCATAAGAATAGGGGAATTACTAAGGAGACGTGGACGGAACTTTGCTCCGGCGGAAGCTTGAAGGCAGTTTTTTTTATTATTATTTTCGGAAGGGATGGCGATCTTTTCCGGTCGTCCAAAAATTAGACGACATCATGAAATAGAGAGAGAGAGACATGCTACCATGTTTCGATATTCTTCTTTTCTTTTCTACTCTTTCTTTTTTTTTTTCCTTTTTTCTTTTTTGGTGGGGTTGGCGCTAAATAGTTAGGCTCTAACTTTAGGAAAAGGTGATTGATTGATTGTCCCGGAAAGGGGAGGAAAAAAAGGTGGGACATACATGTATCGGACTCTCAGTTTAGTCAAACACGGTAGATGACGATGGTAAAGCGTAATGGTGCAACCGTGCAAGATCTTTAACTTTCAAGTGGCCACTTTACTAGTTTTTTATTTTTATTTTTTCGGTTACATTTCTTTGTAATAGCTTTGCTCTCTTTTGAACTGGATTGCATTGTAGTCCGTTTTTGGGTTGTGACTCTCTGCCCTTTCACTTGTATTTTTGGCTTTTGCCCTGGCCCTCTCGTAGTCAGTGAAGTATTGTTTTTGTTTTTGGTTAAAAGAAAAAAAGGGTCTGCTTAATAATTGTAATTAACCACATATTTACGTGGGTAAATCTGAGTCTGAGAATACAGTCGTGATACAAGAAGAGAAGTGTCATATTCTACGTACCACTTTTGACTAATTAAAATGATTTGTAATCCACCATTTTTTTCCTGATTGGCAAATTTAGTGTACTTGGTGATCGTTAGAATATCTAATGTTAAAGGTATCGAAATCGAATTCTTCATACTCATTAAAGGGGGGGAAAAAAAAATCATGTCTTCAAGTGACTAGTGTTTGTTAATTGTGAATATTAGAAGAAACAGTGTTGCTTTGGGTGACCGAGCTATATTTACCAAAACTTGCTCAACATTTTTTTAGCGCTTCTTTTGTTGTTATCTTTATCAGGCTACAAGTATTTACCAATTTTGCACGTGGTCCTTTTTTTTCTTTTTGGCAAATTTTGAACGTATTCTGTGATATATTTACGTAATATTTAGGTAGAGCGTGATATTTACAATAAAAACAAGATTTTTAGAAAATTTATTCGGAAAATCATTATTTTTGTCTCCTGAAACAATGAATAAGGTGCACTAAAATCACATCAGGCCAAGTCAGTAAACCTATTGTTTTGGTAGGCCTTATGAGTAATGACTATTGCCGCTGACCATTTAGCATTTGCTGTTTATATTTTTTTTAATTTAAATAAATAAATAAAGGGGGAAAAAAAACCTAAAGTTAGTATACAGATCTACCCATTGCTATCAGTTCTAATTCCTTGATCTTCTATATTTTAGTCGAGAAAAATGTAAAAGTGAAAAAAAAAATCTCGTCTAAACAAAAGCTAATTATGGTAATATTTTTTCCATTAAATTATTGCAGATTTTTTCTAATAGAGTAACAAATTTACAAAGAGAACAAAAGATATGTATTAACTATTATGAATATGGCAAGTGTATGATCGAATGTGTGTGAATGTGTTGGCAGGGGTGACTCGAAGACAAAGCTATTAAGGGAATTGCTTTACGCCTTACCTCGAGTTAAGTTCCGAATTATTATTTTTTTTAATTTCATATATTCAAAAGTTCTTAAGATCTACGTGCAGGCTTAAAATATATAAATAATATATAATAATTTCAATAGATTACAAAAATCTTAATCTCGATTCAATAAATTAATGTATTTTTCTAAAATTCATGAATTTTTACTTATTGCAAAAAAAAAAATTGTAAGCATCTTGCTTTCTTTCCAAAATTGGAACAAATTTTTATTTTTATTTTATTGTATTTGGTTATATAGCTTGTTTCTTTCAAAACTTCTAAATGTCATTAATTTCTTATTCAATGTCCATTTTTTCAGTTGTTAACTTAATTTTCCTACCAAATCAGCTATTGATATATTTAATTAAGCCAAAATACATCATAGTTTACATATTTTATTACTCAACTAATATATTTAAAAGAATTTGTCCTTTATCTTTAGAACTAATAATAAAAATTTTTCAATGAAACACTTCTAAAAATTTCTTATAATTAAAATTTAATTCTAGAATATATTTTTTTTAATTTTCTCCTTAGGTCCCAAAATTTGTTGAGCTGGCCTTATGTGTTAGAGGGAGAAATTGAAACTAGACCAAGTGCAAGTTTAATAATATTTTTTGTAGAAAAAAAAAAGAGTACTCATGTAGTCCTTAATTAGCAGTATGCAAATTGGAAAAGAAAAAAAAAAAAAAAAGACATTATTATTATGACAAATAAAGCAAAAAAAAAAGGTTAATTGTTTATCTATCTAACTATGTAAGAATTATTAAGAAGGTGGGCCCTATATCTAGAAGATGATGATAGAAACATTATTATATATACTAAAGTTGGGAATGGATCACCGTAGATGAATAATGATATATATTTTTTTATTTGACTTTAATTGTGAATTTATGCTTTTATCCTTTTGGTGGGTTGAAGGGTAGTTATAAGTGTGGTCTTTTTAATAATTTCACGCGGTTTTTTTAATTCCTTTTATTATTATTATATATAACTAAAATAGTGGGTGAAAACACTATACTTACAATAGAAAGTTGATGTGACATTTTTTTGTTTTTTTTTTAAATAAAAATTTGTGATTTTCCAAAATTGGCCGTATGTGCTAGCTTTGTGTGTGGGGTTAGGTGTGGTCTTCTTTGGTTATTTCATTAAATGTAATGTTTTTTGGTTTTTTTTTCTTTTTTTTTTTAATTTGTGATTTCCCGAAATTAGCCTTATGTGCTCGATTTGTGTGTGGGGTTATGTGTGGTCTTTTTTGGTCATTTTATTAAATGTAAATATGTGACAAAATTGCCCCTTTTTACTAGCTTTAGTTCAAGAATAAATTTTGGGTCCTTTTCGTCATTTAGGATGGCTTTATAGATTCTGAATTGAATCTGATTATACCTATTCTTTCTCTTACTCTTTGGTCTCCGTGATTTGTTCTTCTCTTTGCATTGTTCATATTTTTCTCTCTCATTCCATATTGTTCTTTTTTCTGTTTTTTTTTTATTATTTTTTGAAATTAAACTCCTCTCTTTTCTCTTTGTTTTGATGGTTTACTTCCTGTGTTCTTTGATATGGTTTTTTTTTAATCATCTCCTCTTCGATTTTTTATTTAGTGGTTTTAACTTGGTTACTTGGGTTGGAATTGTGCTATGTTCTCTAGTGGTCATCTTCACGTTTCTGGTAATTGTTTTTACTCAAATATTTTTTTAATTTTTTTGTTTAATATTTATTAATTTTTGTGATTTTTTTTGCTAACCATGATTTATGCGCTTCTTTTAGATAATCTGTCATTTAATATTTATGATTTGAGATGTGTTATTTAGTGCTTTTTTGGGAAAATTTTAGGGGTTTTTTTTTTATGATAATGTCTACGGAATCATTTGTTTATTTTTATTTTTTTGTTGATATTTATTATCTTTTTAAGATATTTTTATGTTAATTATAATCTTTACTTCTTTTTTGGATGATCTGTTATTTAACATTTATGAGGTGAGATTTTTTGTTTAATACTATCATAATATTTCTTTAATGTTTATATTCGAAAAAGAAAAAAAGGTATAAAAGTTAAAATTCTATGCTTTGTAAGTCAGCAAATATATGTATATATATATATTTTAAACATATTCGTTTTTTTATTAAGTGTTAGTTTTATCTATTGTCATGTGTCTAGATTTTTTTTCTTTAATACTTTTTAATTTTTTTTGACTGCTTTTTGTCTATATATACTAAAATTATGTACCTGCTTTTTACATTTTGCTTATTCTTATCTCTTGCTTAGAATTTAGTGAGTTCATTATTCCTTTCTTTAACTACATTTACTATCTCTTTACTTCCTATTTTAGTCTATGTATAATCCGTATTTTCTTGGTATTAGTTTGAAGGGTTATCTCTTGGAACTGCTTGAGGTACAATATATATTTATTATGTGTGTGTTTTTTTTTATTCACTCTGTTTAAGTTGTAATTATGTTTTGGTCTGTCCTTACTTAATCTTTATTATATTTGTTATCTACTGTGAAGACATTTAAATTTTTATTAGCATGTTGACTATTATATACTCTAAAAATATTTTATTCAGTTGTATTATTGTTTATGAATTTGGTTAGATTTTATTGTATTGTTAATTAATATATGTTGTTACAACATTTATTGCTCTATTTCTGCTATTAGTTCTGAATATAGTCCGTCTTTGTTTTGTTATTTATTAATGTGAGCTTCTTAAATAGTTTGGTTTTTTTTTTTTTTCATTTTTATGTTTGAAATTGGAAAATATTTATATATTTTATACAGATAACAATAATTTTTACCATTTTTATTTTAATTTTTCCCCCTTAAAAAAAGTAGGTGTTTTTTATATCTTTGTTCTTATAATCTTTTCTGTTGTATGTGTATTGGTGTGTTTTTTAGTTGTTTTTAAAATGATTTTTTGTGATCTAATCAAACTGAAATTTTGTATTTGCTTTGTGTGAGCGATTCAGTCCGAATTTTTTTTTCTTCTTTTGATTATATTTTTAGGTTTTAGGTAATTTCACGAATTATTAGTTATATGATGAAATTAATCTTTCATTTTGGACTTGGTTGAGTTAGTTTTAGTTTCTTTTATTGTTTAAATGGTTTGCTTTTTTAGATTCTTTGTTAGATGTAGTTTTAATCATTTTTTTCTTTCTTTTTTTTTTTTCAATGTGTTCTTTTGTTTTTCCTTTGTTTTAACTGTATATTTTTCCTTTTATTTTCTAGATATCTTCTTGATAATTTTTTTATAATCTTTCGTATAATTGACAATGATAATGATGATTACAAATTTTTTTTCATATAGAGTAATATATTTGCTACCAAAAAATTGTCGTTTATATTGGTTTCAAAGTTTCCCAGTTAAGAAGATATATTTAATAATATGGATTTTTATTTTTATTTTTTGAAAAACCAAAAATTGAGGCTTTCAAAATAAGATGTGTTTAAGAGGAAAGTCTTTTTTTTTTCCCTATCATTCTATTCAGTTTTTACAATTAATTTTTGACTTACTCCAATTCATTTTTTTAAAAAATATTTTACTGTTTTTATTGACTCTCAATTTTTTAGCCTTTACTGACTTGGTAGTATTTTAGGTAGCCTTATATTATACTCCTATGATTTTGTTTCTGTTATTTGACTTATATGATGTATATGATGGATTTTTATAATTAGTGATAATTTTTTAGATATTTACATGATTACCAGAAATAGTTGTTCCTCGTATTTTAGAACAGTTTATTTCTTAGGTAGTTAAATAAGCATTTGAAAATACATTATGCTTCAAATCTGCCATATATTGATAGTATTATCATATATTTGAGCCAAGTTTTATTTAAATATATATATATTATATACAATTATAACAATGACAAAAATATCAATTCTATTTGATTTATGGCAAATAGTACTTTTTTTATCGACGAAGAAAGAGATTGAGATTTACTTACAGAAAAAGACAGGAAAAGAAGATATTGTAGTTGATTTTATTGTAATATTATCAATAAATCTCGTTGTCATTATTTATTTGATTTAGTTGTATTATATATTCATATTTTGTATATTTAATTTTAAGAACTTTTAACTTTGTATCTAATAAATATTATATTCAATGTTTGGC
>JXTB01000048.1:851804-888876 GCA_002914805.1 Parasponia andersonii
GTAGGTGGCTTCTTTTGGAAGCAATAAAATGATTTTCTCGATCTCAAAAATAAAATAAAATGACTCTCTCACTGTTAAAAGCTCTTTGATCAAATGTCCTCGGCTCTAAAAATCCAGATATCTCCCATTTCTTAGTCTCCGTGAAACGAAAGCTCCCCATTTTCCAGATTCTCTCTCATTAGGGTTTCCACCCAAATCCTCTTCCCTAAATTTCTTCAATGGGAGATAAGACCTCCGATGTCGTCGATTCGGAGGAGATCTCTGAATCCTTCGTCTGCTGCGTTTGCTTGTAAGTTTTCAAACCTTATTACAAATCATTCAATTTGACAAATATATATATATATATATTTATATATATATGTAGGTATGCACACACATATTGAATTCAAAATTCTGTAATTTGATTATGTTATTTATTGCTGAGTGAATAATTTGATGATGAAGCTAACTGGAGATGAATACGAAATTATGGTTCAGAGTTGAGTTAAGATTGAGATTGTAATTATTTTGTTTGAAAAATCTGATTTTTCGTTTTGCATTCGAAGAAATATATCAAGAATTTGTTTCGATATATTGGGTTTTGAGTTTTAATCCTACTTTGTTTATTGTGCAGGGATCTTCTATACAAGCCTATAGTGCTTTGTAAGCCAAACTATTATATACTTTAGTTGCTTTTGAGAGATATGAATTTGATTCTTTGATTGCTAAGAGAATTTTTTTTCTTTTTTCTTTTTGGGGGTTTGTGTGTTTTTTTTCAGCTTGTGGTCACATTTCATGTTTCTGGTGCGTGCATAATTCAATGAGCGCTCTACGCGAATCACATTGTCCAATTTGTAGGAACCCGTACTCTCATTTTCCAACCATCTGCCAAATGCTTCACTTCTTGCTTCAGAAGATGTATCCTCTTGCCTATAAGAGACGGGAATTGCAAACTTTAGGTGAGTAATGAGAATGAAAGATGTATACTTAGTAGATATGTCAGAAATTCCATATTATTTCGATGAATGCTTAGTATCATTTTCCTGTTTAAGATATACTTAATCCTTCTTTTGAACTAATGGAAGCTGATTGGTGAATTCAGCAATCAAGATTTTTGAGGTTGTTCCTTGTCTTTGCTTTTAAACCGGTCCTTTCATTAGTCTTTTATTGTTATTGGCAATGTTAATTTTTCCATACTGCAGAAGAGGAGAAGAAAAATGGCTGTTTCTCACCACAGTTTGATGTCAATGCTAGTAGCTCACTAGTGCAGCAAGATGTTTATCTTCCTGACAACTCTGCTTGTAAGGAGTCCTGTGCGAGTATAAAGCAGTTAGAGCCCATATCACAAGTTCAGGAAAGTTGCCGGATTATACCTGAGAAAGCCCCTGATGGAAATGATAAGGTGACTGGAACTGTTACTGACAACAAAAGGAATTCCCCTAAAGATCAGCATGGTGGGAATTTCAAGCAAGTTGCATTGGAAGATGTGCTATGTATCAGATGCAAGGAACTGCTTTTTCATCCATCAGTTCTTAACTGTGGTCATGGTAGTCACTCCACTTAAATTCGCCACTCGTGTGATATCTGATTTCTTATGTAAATTTGAATTTTTTATTCATAACTAGCTGTTCTAATCTTCAATTTGTATCTGCGCAGTATATTGTCAAAGTTGTCTCCTAGACCTATGTGATGAGATGATTAGATGCCAAGTTTGTCATAGTTTACATCCAAAGGGACTTCCGAAAGTTTGTTTGGAGCTTCATCAGTTTCTGGAGCAGTGCTTTGCTAAAGAGTATGCACTTAGGCGAGATGCTGTTCTGCTCAAACAAATCAACTTTCAGCATCCAAGCTTGATTACCTGTATGTCTGAGTACTTTATTCATTTACTTTTGATGGCCATTTAGTGTTGATATTCACAGACATATTACGTCGATATAATATATAAATTAAGAAATGGATGCAGATTTCAGATTCTTATGCTATCTATTTCTAATTTAGCAGAGGTCAGCTTTGTTTCTTAGAAACATGATCACAAGTACATAAAAAGTTCAACAGGAAATGGTTTCAATCCACTTAATTTTGGTGGATTATCATGCAAAGTCATGCACCCTGCACATTGTAGACATAGTGATTGTTTCTGGTACATGCTTTCAGGTTCAGAAGAAGCTAGTGAACAGGCTGGAAATGTACAATGGTGGTCTGACCCTCGCTCAAATGTTCATTATGCTGTTGGCTGCGATTATTGTGGGGTAATTTCCTTCCTAGTTCCTCCTTTCTTTTATACATGGTTGTCTTGACTTTGTAGCAGGGTGTTTGGCATCAGAGCCATCAAAACATGTATATCTCACCTATCTTTTATGCTTTAATGGCTTTCCTACATAGAAGACATCTTAGAAACAAGTACAACCCGATTTATTACAGTTACTAGAGTGCAATAGTTTTTTCATCGAGTAATATGGCAAGCCATCCTGACCAAAGCCAGTATTATGTTGTGCATCTTTCCTTCCTCCCCTTCCCTGTATTCTCTGAACGTATAGGTTCAATGACAAATCTGCTGGATGATACATTGGTGTAAGTGCATGGAAAAGGAATATGTTGATCAAATGATTTGATAAATTAGTCTGTTGCTGTTTCTGACACTTTCATACTCAGAAACCGTAGTGTGCAGTAACAATGTTACTGACTCCTTTGATATGCATGCTGTATAGTGAAATGTCCGCTTTGCAAAAATAAAGGAACGATTATTGATGTTAGTGATATTGTGAAAGATGCATTATGAAGGTTCTAATAGATTTAATGTTCTACATTACTTGCTCCAAACTTTTTAAATTTTTGTACTCTTAGGCCATGTTTACTAATCTGTAATGGACCAAAAAGGGAATGAGAATTAGGAAAATGATTCCTTTTCCCTTCCATTCATGTGTTTACTTATCTATTTGGAGCAAATTATTTTGGAAAGTCCTGCACATAGTTAGTTACAGTTTGAAAGGATGATTCAACTTTTGATTTCTTCTCATTCCTTTTTAAATCCAGTCCCTTTCCCTTTTCCTTTCCTTTCATTTCTGGTTAGTAACATACCCTTAGATTAGTTATAATTTCACTTTTTTTCTACTAGCTTGAAATTTCTGCACTGCAGTAATGGATGAGCTTGTATTTACAGATGTATCCAATTGTTGGGAATCGATATAAATGCAAAGATTGTATGGAGAAAGTGGGATTTGACCTTTGTGGTGATTGCTTCAATACTAATTCCAAGCTTCCCGGACGGTTCAATCAGCAGCATACCCCAGAGCATGATTTTGAGCTTGTACAATCCAACACTGTCCGTAACATAATGTTGAGACTAGTGACTGCACAGGTTGAAGATGGTTCTACTATACTTAGAAGTAATTATTCTCCAGAAAATTTGGAAGATGAGTCCAATCCCCTCTCTTTGTCTGTTGGTTCTCAAGAGAATATCGAGAACAGTTCAGCTGTTCCTGCTTCCTCCACCGGTGGTGGGGAGGAGAATCAAGCTGATTCCGAATCCACTGCTTGAGTTTTGAATGCTATAAGACCATAAGGATCGTTTTTCCAGGTGAGAGAGGTGGAGGGAGGTATACATGATTGCCATAATGTCATACATAATTAGGCTCTAGCCACTGTACATAGGAATTTTCTTGTCTTCTGCAATCCAGATAAGTTATGGAGCTAATCAGGATCATGTTGGCCTTCTGTTCTGGGTTTCATTTTTTCCAAACGCTTTCTGGAATATTCATGTTCAAAAGCTAGATTTGATCTTCCTATGGTGTTTCGAGGACGCAATTGTCTTGTTCCACGTCCATAAATTTTGGACACTGCCTTGTGCTTTGATGCCTTCGATATGTTGAAAGAGCTGAGGTTGTGATGTCATACAATTGTTTGTATAATTAGTCTAAAAGTGGCAAAAAGGAGAGAGCATTTATTTCAAATTCATCTCTTTTCGATTTCGTACTATAGTATTGGACTCCCACTTCCCCTTCTAATTATTTGTCGTTTTGGTATTGTTTTGAGCAAAGAAAGTGCATCGTCTCTATAATTAACTTAGAAGTTACTGAACAACTATTTTATTTAGAACGTCAGAGCAAGTTGTAATATACTGTTTAAGATTATTATCGCTCATTCATAAGGTTATCGTTGATCGTTAGTTGGATGAATGTTGGCCGTTTAGTTCCCTCATTTGAATTGTTATATTTAAATGGAAATTTAGGAACGTGTTATAATTAAAATTAGAGATATTTGAAGTGAAATAATCAAATAAAGAATAACGAGTTGTAATTAGAACATGAGATATTTGTATAGATCATTCAAAAAATCTTCTATACTCTATTCTATACAAAAAATTTATTCTAATAGTTCATGTGACTAATAAATCATTTGAATGAAAAAATTAAATTATCATTTGAATAAAAAAATTGAATTGTTGAAATAAACATTCATTTCAAAAATCTATTTGAATGAGAAAAATAAAATTGTTGAAATAAACATTGATTCTAATAGATTTTTCATTTGAATGAAATAGAATTAGTGAAACACACGAGACCGTCGTTTTCAAGAATATTGTCGATTTGGTGATACGTTGTTTATTTCTTTTTTCTTTATTTCTCTTCTATTTTTTCCGTATATATTGGAGAGCACCGGGAATATTACCATTTTTTTTCAAGATAGTAGATGAGTTGGTACTCGTTTGTTGATAGATTAAAATTTACCATGTATAGGTTGGAATTGGATTACATTCACTATGTATACTGTCATATAACATTTTTTTTTTTAAAAGTGGGTTTTAACTAATGACTTCCATTTATTACAAATTAAAAGAAAATATCTACTACTATTTAATCCTTACCCTACCTGATTAGGAATAATAGGTTTTCATGCCTATTTCTGATGTGACTCGAACCTAGAACAAGATTCTAAATAATAGGTACTCTTACCACTTAAGCCAACTCAACTAAGTTCATAGTACTGTCATATAATATTTGGTGATATTAAACAGATGAAATATATGGTAGGATAAATAATATTTTCGATATAATTAATAAGTTGACGCAGTTCGTTTGCTATTCTATATTTTTTTGCTTTCTTTTTAAGTTCGTGTAGTTTGTATTTCGCTGTCGCATTCAGTCATTGTGATTTGTTGTTTGCTCAAGAAAAATATTGTCGCTTCTTGGTTTTCCAAGCTTGTTTTTTATTTTTTAAGAAATATGCCCCTTTACCTTCAAAAAATCACTCACGGTAGCTAGCTCACTGCAATAGTGACCCTAGTGCTTGAAAAAGTTGTGTATTCCTTGATGTTTCTTAATTGCCTCTTAGGTTACTTATTACCATATTTTGTCGTATTAATCTTCGACACTTTTTTATGATATTTAAGTATTAAATATTTTTTTTATTATTAATCTTTTTGGTATATTTTATCTAAAATTTATTTAAATAAGAGAGATTTTATATTATTGATCTTAATTTTTCAATTGTTTAATAATTTAGTTTCCACTCTTTTGTGCTCATATTTTCGATTAACAATATTATATCTGTCAATTTTTTAAAAAATTAAAATTTCAAAAAATTAACAGATATAATATCATAAAAAAATAGCAATTTTGATTCCATCCCGAGACTAATTTGGTTTCTACCCAAAAAAAAATAGCAAAAGTTTCGAAAACAGAGTCATACAAGCATACCATTGTAATCATATCAAGATATGCTAATAACAAGTCCTTGATATTTAGATATCCAGTGCCTTTTTTTCAGATCATAGCAACATAAGTTATCCAAATTAGACAAAAAAGTTAGCACCCATCATTTAATTTAGAACAAAGAACCAATCTGAGACGGAAAAAAAAATCATTTTAGAAAAATTTATAAAATAAAATAATTACAAATGCATTTATGAGATAACTGATATAAAACCATCATCACATCCAAATTATACAACCATATCATGGCTAACTGATATAAAATTGAACATTTATTTTGCAATGGAAATTAGGAACATTTAGCAAATAAGCTTAAAACTTTACTTGAAGCAGAATCCACATTAGTCTCGTCATCTCGAAATATACCTTAAAAAATTGCATATTTAATTTGTAGTAGAAGGGGTCACTAAAAAAATCACTAAAGAAGGTTAAGCACCACCAAAGTGCGGGATTCTTCACAAGCTTTGCTGAAAACAAAACAATCCACTCTACCATTTATGCACAAAGAATTTGTACACAAGCTGAATTTGGTTTTGTCAATTGACGTAGAAAATGAAAAAAAATTTGGAATATGCAAAAGTAATTGACAACTTGATTACTTCACTTAAATGCAAAAAACTAAAATTTTGGAATATACGGATGGAGCTGACATTAGCATTACTGTAATACAACAATTATATACTGAAATGCCTTATTCTAGCTACTTGCCCATACAAGTTTTCCCTATAATGTTTCAAGCTATCGGTACTAATAGAATAAATATGTCCAAAAAGGGAAAAAATTAGCTATATCGTAACAAATTCATGTACTATGAAAATGAAAAGCTCTTGATCTTCGTCATGACCATTTTGACTAGATATACAGTATTTAAAAATAAAAGAAAAAGAATTATATTTTGCTTGCAAAAAGATTATATTTTCATAGCTATATTGATTGAAGAGAACACACTAGGAATGGAGATTAGAAACCCATTCTCTTAAGTAGACAACCTTTTAATTGTTAAAACTCAATTTCAAAATCCTCATCAGTATCTACAAGAAAACTAATCTCTTTTCCCAAAAGCTCACGAAGGAACTAATTGATTGTGACTAATGGCAAAGTATTTGATTGGGTTCCTGAATTCATTGACGACGATATCTTCATCGAGAAACTCATCATTTTCTGAAGAATGTGCTTGGGAGAGTTTATTGGTGACGATGTCCATGGATGTCTTCTCTAGTATAGTCCACAACTCTAACGTCACCGATAATGAGACCAAAGCAAAGGAGACGAAGTTAAGCTTTGAGCAAAAGATGAGAGGAAAGAAGGAAAAGAAAAAATTAAAAAAAATCGTGTATTTCCAATAAAGATCTTATATAAATATTGAAAAAAGACCACATTGTATTTGAGTCAATATTTTTAAAAACGTCCTAGTCCTACTCAATGTCATTTTTCCATTATTAGAACGGGCATACTGAAATTGAATTAGATTATAATTAACTAGATTGAGGGGACTCCCTAATTTTGAAATTTAAAAATAAATTAGACCCTAATAGTATTAAGTATGGGATTATTATCTCGTTTACATAAAATTATTTTGAACCGTAAATTATTTATTTTAATTCTAAATTTGCATTAAATATGAGTTTGAGATCAATAACTCAGTCCTAATACCATGTAACAAACAAAGTCTATCTTTTATAAAGGATTTGGTCTTAGTTAAATAAAATGATTAGTAGTCATAATAATAAAAAAAAAAAAAAAAGGCTAGTTCTAAAAACATAATTTGAGGGGGGAATCCTAATCTCCTCCAATTCTAATCTCCTCCAATTCCCACCTCTTAAAAATGGCGGAACATAAGGATCGCCACGTGCTGATCTACTTCTCTCGACGCGTGTAAGTTGCCTGGCTAAAACCATTAAAAGCGTGCAACTACGCGTCCTGTGCATCCGTGATTCTAACCCGCGCAGTGGCCCCCACGGAGGTTTATAAAATAAAAAAAATACAATTAAAAAAAAAAAACGCGGGAGGACGTGAAAAAACGATTGTATAGAGTTAATAAATTCTAGAAAACTGAGCGAGTAAACAGAAAGAAATAGAATCATGACTGGCTCTCACTTGTTTTGAGTTTCACATATCGTGACGCTTGTACGGCTATTTAATTACCACACTGGCACGGAATTAACTAAAGTAATAACATTTCAATGATTTTTTTTAAATAAAATAATAATAATAATGCAGTAATCAAAACATTCGGCTATGAATAATTAAATTTGGGTCACTTATATATAAATATATATACAATATTTTAATACCATTAAGACTTAAGAGACCTAGAGTTACAAGCTTCCATGCATGAGATTCTCTTGAAAGTATGCACAAGTTCATGTAAATCTTTTTTTTTTTTTTAAATATTTTTTTCAATGTATAATCAGCTGTTCAATATTGCAATGGAGTTAAACTGCTTATGATATGTTGCTATACAGGTATGTTTAAGATATGACATCATATCATTTCAAAATCATAAGTTTTTTTGGATTATGAAATTATTATTTATATTCAAGGAAAAAAGAGACAGATAAAGTGCATTAAATTAAGTCAAATAATAATATAAAGAAATTAAGCCAAAAAATTTAGGGTGAAGAGCTTTAATCTACTGTGGCTTTGTCCGATAGAACAGGGAGGGAGTATTAGTAACTAGGGTCTATGAATCAGACCAAGGAGGGTGGCAGAAATTTGGCGGGAAATTTTTTAGGGCAGAGACTTTTAGGAAAAGATTCCCTTAGAATTGTAGTGTTTATGGGAATTAATTGAAGTTGATGTAATGGTATCGATTATTGTGCTTAAACACACCCCACCCTTTTTTTCTTGTTTTTTGTTGGCATTAAAAAGCCCTAAAACTCGGAAATTAAATATTTTTTAAAAAATATTGTATTCCTCCACTTACTCCTACTAATTACTAAAGATCTTACCTTGGTTTTGTCCTTTTGTTAATTAAAAGAGCTTTTAGCTAATTAAAAAAGAGCTTAGCTTGCTGCTTAAAGGATTTTGAGCTCTATAGCCAAAAAGAATAAAGATAAAATAGAAAAAAAAAAATAGAAAAGGGTTCGAGCATTTCAAGAAACCCCAGAAGTGAAAGCTAGTAATGCTTTGGTTAAGACTTGAGAGCTGGCGGGGCATAACCAAAGCCATCCTTTTCCCCATTCTTGATTAATTTATATATAAGAAAATTCCTTTAAAAAAAAATTAACAAAACAAAAATAATTCTGCCTCATCTGCTACTTGTTTTTTTTTTTTTTTTTTGTTTGGACATTTATATTCTTCTTACCTATATTTTGTTTGATCTCTGCAATCTTCTAATCAGTGCTACTGGGATAACTTCTTTCAGCTCCACTTCACATGACCTTCATGCATTGCCCAATATTCTAATGAGTTACGACTTTTATATCAAATTCCTCAAAAAAAAAAAAAAAGAAAAAAGGAAAAAGAAAAGGGACTCACTTTTATATCAAAGTTTTGATAAGTATGCAATGATGTCAATGAAAGTTATAGCTTAGTTTCCTCGATCTTATGTAACTTCTTGCTATTGACATGGAACTAATTTCTCAAGTATAAGTAATGACCACCATATTTTCTTTGAGTAAATATAGTAATAGCGATAATTGAAGCACCGATTCGTCTATTAAACTTTTTTTTTTCCCTATCACCATGAGATACTAAGTATGGCTGTATTATTTGTTCAATGGAACAAAATGAGTACTATGGATGGATTATCTTCCGTGATTAACAAAATATATATTATTGGTTATATATATATATATAAGCGTATTATTGGTAAATAAACCAATATTTTTTCAACATAGGTGCTTTTGTTTTTTCTAAATATTTTATGGCATATATATAAATCTCTTTGCCAAATAGTCTTTTTGAAATAGCAATTTCAAATAAATACCTGTATTTTAAAATTATTTGCAAAGTAGACATTTTGAGTTAGAAATCAACACTTGACAACGCAAAAGGCTATTTTTTAAATATTTTAAAAGTTAAGCCTTTTATTAAGAATGTCTAATTTTCATGTGTAGGTGGACATAGGATACGGTTCATATAAAAAATATACTTTGCAATTTTGTCGTTGATTTTTGCTCTTAATACGAATTTACTTCTTCCTCTCTCCAATTCTTCCTAGTGCTCCTACGTATGGCAAAATTATGATTCTTTTATCCCCGACACTAACACCATTGAAATTAAGCCCAATATTGTCAATAAGTAAGGGCATATTTGACGTGACTTTCAAAATTTTTTTGAAATTCAAAAATTATTTTTGAGAATATTCAGATGAATTGTCAGAATACATTCTTAACGAAATATAAATTAATTAGTTTTTTCAGTAAAATCTTGGACTTTTACCTTCTGAAGAGTCAAGTGAATGCCCTTGTTGATTTTTTTTAATTGTGAAATCTCCAAATTTATATATATTTTATGATTAAATAAATGAAAAGAGTCAAAATACCATATTTTACATGGTTAAGTATAAAAACAAGAGAGAAGCATGAAATAGTTTTTTTTTCTTTTTATTTTTTTGTGTGTGACATGCCCTTCACGTTTTATTTTCTACCTTTCGAGCCTAATCAAATTAAGCTTAATTATACATGGAACATGAAAATGGCCTAACTAAGCTTATTGTTCGCGAGACTTCGACAAGTTTTGGTCCATCTCTTATACATATATGTATAGCTATATTGAACATTTTTAATATTATATCAGCTGTTTTTATCTAATCCAATTCTCTCAAGTTTTGAAGAAACGAAATTAATTATGAGCGGTTGTTTGATGTAGGACGTGTCTGGTTATGTTATTGAATATGACTATATCGCATCAATATTATGTGTCAACTAGTATAGAAAATTTTAAGTTAGGTATTTAACTAAGGCGAAAAGACCAATTGGCCTTTACTTATTTGACGGTTCTAGGGTTACTTCGACTAACATTATTAGTGTGGTGGAGGAGAAATAATTTTACCATTTATGGAGGCACTTGGGTATAATAGCAAAACTAGGGTGACAAGTTCGTACTAAAAACAAAAGTCGGTGGCAAAATTATGACCAAGTGTTCGAGGAAAAATAAAACACATGTAAATGAAACACTGAATTTATTTTATGACTTGCCGAAAAAATTGTTTTAAAACTGTAATGGAGTAATTCTCAATCAAATACAAATAAATATCAGGCTATGTTTAGTAGAAATTAAAGAAAAAATGGAAGGAAAAAAAAAAGAAAATTAAGAAGGATAGAAATAGAGTGATAGAAAGGAAAATATTTTATTTATTTTGTTTGGTGTAGAGGAAAGAAAGAAAATTGGGTTTTGGTGAAACTAAAAATTTAGCTATTTAGAATGGGTTATCTTATTTTAAAATCAAGAACAGTTCATAATTGTCATTTGAGTCAAAGTTGTACAAGTTTTCTATAGTTTTCCTTCTAACTTGGACAGTTTATAATTTGGTAGGCTTCGTACTTTCTTTTTTACCCTCTCTTTTCTCTTTTATCCCATTTTTCCACTTTTCTGTTCTACCAATCATAGTCTTAATGGCCCTTAAAAAAAAAAAAAACCATAGTCTTAATGTAAATATGCAAATAGATATTACTAAAATATACAAAGTAATGATACACCTGAAATGTTTTTTAAACACGAACATAAAAAATTAAAATACGTAACAAGATTAAATACAACTTTCAAGTGTTAATTTTGTGTTTCTAATATTACACTATTTGCAAATGCAAAAATCAAGGTGAGTTTTGGTGATAGTAACATTTTGATCTTCACAACTTAGGACGCCATGGTTCACCATTTTATTTATTTATTTATTTATTTATTTTCCGTTGAAGCCGATCTTATGATAATATTTTACTTTTCTAATTAGTCCTTGAAAAATTAAATAAAACAAAATGGGAGCCAAAGTAAAAAACAAATGTCAGAGAGGAAATCCTAGAGACTACCATATGTCGTCAGACAAAATAAAAACAAATATATTTTCCAAGGTGAAAAATATTAATATATTTTCGGAAGTACTGTTCCCTAAACCACCAACCCTAACTTTTCTATATTTTCATTTTAATTATTTTTTCTCTCTTACCATCAACCTCAGAGTCTCCCACTTTTCAGAGAGAGAGAGAGAGAGAGAGAGAGAGAGTCAGATACGAAATTGGTCCCTCCCTCTCTCTCTAACCCTTTTCTTCTTTCTCTCTCCTACACACTTGGGTTTCTCTCTTCTCTTCTATTCCCTTCTCTTCTCTTGCTCGCTCGTTGGTTCAAGATCATTCATATGAAAATCTGAGACATGGGAAAGTACATTAAGAAATCTAAAATGACAGGCGAAGTCTCAGTGATGGAGGTCTCTCTCTCACCTCAATGCACCCTCGGTGTCCGTACAAGAGCCAGAACCCTTGCCCTTCAGAGACAACAACAGCATCAGCAGAAACCAAACCCAGATGAGTCCCCTTTCTCCTACCTCGAGCTCAGAAGCCGCCGCCTCGAGAAGCCCCCATTGCTCAAGCGGACTCACCAGAACCAGGTTTCACCGCCGCGTACCAGAGGCTGCTGCGGAGAAAACCCTAGCCCCAATTTAGGGTGGCTCGATTCGAGTTTTAGGGTTAGGTCCGTGGATTCGGGTCTGGGTCTGGGTCTGGGTCTGGCTGGCTCGGTGGCTGAGGAGGCTATGGCTTTCAAAGGTGGTGAAACAGAGAATGGCAACGACTTGGGCTTAGAGGCCTCTTTTGGGGAGAACAATTTTGATTTTGAAGGCAGAGATAGGTACTATTCTTCTTCAACAATCTTAAATAATGATTCTGTTTTCCTATCCTGCTTGTGGTTTCTTTTATAAGTATTTTTAGGTTACTGGTTTTTTTGTATCAAAATTTTTTTAGAACAGAGTTTTACGTTTTCTTTCTACCATTTTGGGTGTTTTTTTTTTATCTAGTTTCAGAAGCTCTCTGTGGAAACCATGTTTAGCATAAAAATATAAATAAATGACATAAAATAAAATCCTTGCATGAGAAGTGTAACCTTAATTTTATGTTTCAATTTTTTTTATTGAAGTTGTTTTTTCCATTACCTTGCGTAGTTACACTTATTATGGTTTGCCTCTATAAGTTGACCCCTTAAAGAAGAAATATTCAATTACACAATTTACATCCATACTCTCTTAGCTCATTTTTAGCCATGATTTAATATATATATATATATATATTTGGGCCATTGATAATTTTTGTAGTCGTCCACATTTTTTTACTGAACACTTTTTTTTTTCTTTTCCGCGTGTGTCCATCTTGGAACTTTGTTACGGCTAGAATGTGAGACATGAAGTTACAGTGCCATCTGATTCATATGTTTCTGTGTGTTTTGTGGTTAAGGATGTTGTCTTTTAATACTTTTTTTCAACTCTTTCTTTGATGTGTGTCTGTTCTTTGATTTGTTTCTGTGTTTTCACTTTCATCTGATGAGTTGAATTGCCCGTTGATGCCACATCATTTCTGAGGTTTTTCTCTATGACTGCTTTCATTACACATAAGGGTCGTGACGTTTGTGACATGTGACTTGTGAGAAAGTCCTTTAATGTCTAAATCACTGTTTATTTTCGAACTTTCTATCAAATGGGTAAACCCTCATCAGAACTTTTAATGATACAACTTATATTTTTTATCTCATCGAGGAAAACTGATTTAATTCTAATTTTTCTTTTTTTCCTTTTTTTTAAGGGTTAGTAGAGAATAACTATATTATGTATGATATATGAGTATTAATAATGCTATGAAGACTCATAATTTACGTTAACAACTTGTGCCAAATTACGTGACATGATTTTCAACAACATAATTTTATATAAAATTTGATCACTTTGGAATACATTGTGTTGAAGATTATGCTGCATTATGTGTTGTAAATTATGGGTGTCTCGAACGTTTATCATAGGCACTTTAAATATAGTAGTTTCGGTGTCCTGATCTAGTTTTTCTTAAGAGACGCTGCTCAATCATTTTAGGTCTTTCTATGTCTTCTTCAGTGTTTGTCGCGTTGCAAAGGTGAATGAGTAGAGAAATTGTTTTCATTCCACTACCACATAGTGCCAAGTGAGAAAAAGATGTAGTGCGTTCTTTTGGCTATAAATCCATCATAAACTTTAGCTTGGGTTGTCCTATTTTTATTCCTTAATGCGCAACACGGCTTTACTGAAACTATAGTCAATCCAATGATGGTAAAGTGAATAATTTGGGAGAATTGGCAGCAGTAATTTTTGTGTTTCGTCTCTGTTAGCAGTGACATTGCATATTCATGGGCCCTGGTTGCCATAGGTATATCAATGTTGGATATCTCTTTTGGGGCTTTCACTAGGTGACAGAGTGGCTGATCTCATGCCTCTATTTTCCATGTGGACTAATTAGGACATCAAAATGGGAAAAAAAGTATTTGAGAATTATTTTTTTGGTGGGAAGTGAGATTTTTTCTTCTGTGGTTTATTTAGTCTGTATGGTGGGATAGTATTTTTTTTTGGATCAATTGTAGTAATAAGACATTTGTACAATAACGTGTTCATTTAAATTTCTTTACAAGTTCTTGGTAGCTTTTCATGCAAAATTTAAAGTTTTCCTGAATCTTGTGGGTATCTTTATTGTGGTTTCAAAGGAGCACCAGAGAAAGCACGCCGTGTAGCTTAATAAGGGAGTCAGACACGTTAAGAACCCCGGGTTCAACCACAAGGCGGCGAAGTTCTACTGAAACTAATCAAAGAGTTAGGAATGATATGCAAAGAAGTATCCCCACAGCACATGAGATGGACGAGTTCTTTACCTTTGCAGAGCAGCAGCAACAGAGAATCTTTATTGAGAAGTACACTATCTCTCTACATTATTACTTAGAGGGTGAATTTTGATGTGTTTTTTTATTGCTAGTGCTGGTCGTATCAGGTTGACTGGTATTTATGGGCCACCATACAGCTGCAAATAACCGGTAAGCACTTTATTTTTGCAGGTATAATTTTGACATTATGAACGATTCACCCCTTCCTGGAAGGTATGAATGGGTGCAAGTGTTGCCCTAAGCACGGAACATTTGATTAGAAGTTGAGACAGCAACTTCTGAGTAGATTTTATCTGAGCATTTTGGAGGAAGTAACGTGAATTCACGGGTGCAAGCAGTATTCATCCCCCCTTCCGAATCCATAATTGGAGCTAGGAGGAGTTTAAATTAGTGATAAATAAGATTGCGAGTGAACTCAACGAATTGCTTTCTTTAGTAAAAAAAATTAGGCTCGTTTACTAGAAAGGAATCATTTGACAAGAAATTGGGGAAAAAAAGAAAGGTTAGGCTTTGGTATTTCTGTCATTGTATATCTATCACTAGATTTACATTCTAAACCGTTGTCCATATTTAGGTAGGATGACCTGGTTCTTCCTTGGAAATAAAAGCAACCGATTTCCTTTCTGATATCTTTATTTTTTCTTGTGTCTTTTAATTTACCCTTGCCTTTACCTAACTAGGCAAATGAAGCATAAGGGATCTTTGATTTGTTATTTCAAGTATTGAGGTTGATATTGCATCTAACGTAAGATTTTTTTCAGCCTTGGTTTAACGTGAAATTGTTTAATTCTTACTCACTGTTTATACAGAGATAAGCCTTTTAAATGCAGTTTCTTAACAAGTTTTTCTTGCGTATCTTGTTTAGAGTTCTTCTACATGATGAGAATAACACGTTTTAGGTCGTTTCCTCCGCGTGTTTAATTTTCATTTAAGCTGTTTAGGAAATATATATATATGTATATCTATGGCGATTGAAAAGGCAACTAATCCTTTTGTCCAATTTTGTTTGAGAAGAAGGGACAGTGATGTTGTGGCTTGAGCAGTTTTGGATTGTTCGTGTGGTGTCCTATTTCTGAGCTTCAGGGTTAAACTTGTCCTTAGTGTGTCAGTGCTGATTATTAGTTTGTTGAAAATTACCCCCCATTATTTCTTTCTCCGCTATTCTTAAGTCTTAAATCGTGGTGGTAAAAGCTGCTGCAGTTTGCTCTAGGGTCATTTATTTCATTTGAGATATGCATGATGATACAGAGGCCATTGTAGCCACGGTGGTGGGATTGGAAAAGTTAATTTATTCACATGGGGTCTTGTACGGCGCTGCTCTGTTACCTTTCATTACAGGTTGGGACATAAATAAATGTTCCAACTTAGATTTGATGATGTCCTCTCTTCCATCCCTTTCCTTTTGCAGGTCATTTTGTCCTAGTATGCAGCAAATTGTGGGGTTGAAGTAGTGAACCGTGAACCCAATTTGTATGCAAGAGGGTTTGGAGTTGAAAACTTCCTTGTGGCTTTGTTGAAGATAAATTGAAATCCTCACCAAATCTTGTCTTAGACCCCTTTTAAGCCTTAATTTCTTTATCGGATCTCAAATGATATGTCTCCCATTTACTCATCAGGAACTTTATACATGAAGAAATCTAATTCAATCCTGTGAAGGGCTAGATCTCTATTTTCACATGACTTGCTGTAGAATTATGTAATAGACATATTCGGGAAAGCTACTTCTGAATTCTGATCTTCCCTTATCTGTTATCTTGTTTGTGACAACACGAGAAGCAGAATTAAAAGGGTCTCGTTTTGTTGCGACTCTGGTACAAAAAAATACATAAATAAATAAATAAATTGTGGTTTCCCATATTTCAAAACTAGGACTAAGCGCATTGAATCCAATGATAGCGATGTGCATATATGATCCCAAAACGTGATATAATGCCATTAATGCAGCTTCAAACATGGACCATACAACCACCGTGTTGGTAGTGGGTAAAATAGCTGCATTAGGTTGGAAATTTTTGAGAGCTATCTGGTGTTGTCGGTGACTGGATCAAACCGGGAAAATATTATATACAAATCTCATGAGATTTGACTATTGTCGGTGACATGAGATNCATGAGATTTGACTATTGTCGGTGACTGGATCAAACCGGGACAATAAAAGTTTTTGAGCAAATAACTTGAACATATCTTAACCTTGGCGGTGTTCATTTGCAAGACGGAGTACAGAGTACAGTACACAGTATGGACCAGAGCAAGGTTAAGTTAAAACTTGGTTAAGGACTAGTATGAGGCCAACTGCAAGGTGTCGATTCTGTTGTAGTGGCATCAGACAAAAGTTCAGTCCAATGTAAATGAAGACAAAAGGCAATTGGCAGTCATCCATTCCCAACTTGCGGCACCAAAATCCAAATCCAAAGGTTTTTTTTTTTAATATATATATTTTAAAAAATTTTACACTCTCTCCATAAAATGAAAAAAATAAAACCCTTGCCCTTTGAAACGTGGAGCTTTGAGGATGACAGGCTTACTACACGAGAAGAATGATAAAGGATCAAATCATTAAAGAATGCAATGATTACTATAGTCGAGATTGTTCACAACTTCATCCCTCTATTATTGCTTGTATCATTGGATAACATTAGTTTCATGGTAAGGATTTTCAATATAGGTTGCGGGTTTGAGGTTTGATATATCAGACGTGTACTTCAAGAGATTATAATAATTATGGTAAGCTATCTTCAGGTTTTTCAATCAAATTCAAATAGATAGGTTGTACCTGCCATATATGTAACTCTTCACTGGTTTCCCACAAGTCCAATCACCCAGTAAGAGTCCAAGAAAGCCAACAGTGTAATTCTGAAACTAGATAAAAACAATGCATTAAGATGGGGGAGTTCACATCAGCACGAATAATTTTTTTCTTTTCTTTTTCCCTTGCCAGGGGGCAAAATAACAGGAGGTGCTAGAGAAACATGCTACAATATGCTAATAATAAAAGAAAGATAAATATGTTGCAATAGATTCCTATGGCTATGGAGTCGGAGGCGGTAAATTTGCTGCATTCTTTGTCTCTGCCATCTCAACTTCACATGCATTCATCTCTGTTAATTTGCCATTTTTCAATGCAATCTCTTTGATCTTTGCCAGTCGTAATGCATGTAGCTCGTATCTGATAATAATAAGCATGAAAATCAGAACCCAATTTTCAAAAGTACATATGGACTAAAATGATGGGTACCCCATCATTCTGAACATGCAAATTAACTACCCATTAGGGGTAGGTCGAATGCTCAGTTTGAGCAAAAATATGCCTTCTTCCAAGTTACACATATAGAATACAAGGTCATTATCCTGCACAATACTTGCATCAATTTCCTAAAATGCAACATTACTGACGCATGTATGCGTTTGCAGTCACTCGATCGATGACAAAAATGCAAAAACTGGTTAATATCATTTTTGGGAAAGATGAAACTCTAACAATATTGATGAGTACCGATGCACCCGAACCTCATTAGAGCAAACCATGGGACTGACCACTCAACCTAATCCAAACCATGTTCATTTCTTATCCCTAAACGAAGCTCGATTAATAAAAGAGGGTGCATTTAAAGCCTAGCAAAATTAGTTATCTAATGCTATTTAGAAGAGATAACTGTCTTATGTACTTAATATAATTAGAAGCATAACAAAATCTAGGCATCCAGTTTGGCACAAAGGTCGGTTTTTGTAACAATATTTAGGCAAAGTCGGTAATCATCAAAACTGCTCCCGCTGCGCTCAGTTCAATACACAAATTGTTTCACGAGCAAAAGGAGAGACATAACCAATTAAATATGTGTCCTTTCTTTTGCAGGGTCAGGATCAGGCCGCTTTCTAATCAAAGGAACCGATTCGTGCAGACTCAACTCACAGGTGAGTTAAACAGTATGCAAAAAAATAATTGAACTTACTCAGCCACGTGACTCTTTACGAGTGAAAAATATATTCTCCAAAACTGATGTTCCTTCAAGTAACCTGGACATAGCTTATATCTGAGTTGTGAAATTTCCTAAAAGATGAGAAAGCATCAGTAATGTGGAAAGGTGCATACTTGCAAGGTGTCAAAGAAAACTTTCCAGGGAACTTAAGCTCGAGAACATAATTCTTACATCATAACTTCACAGGATTAAACAAACAAAGAAACACTATCGAAAAAAATGAAAAAAATAAAATCAAACCTTCACTTTTGAGAGCACAAGAGTAGCGTGTCGCTCCTGCCATTCGGAAAGATCAGTCCGGACATTGCCAGATGTTGTTGCGGAGTCATCACCACATCTAGCTTCCTCGTTACCTGTACCATTATTAGTGTGGGACACGTTGCTAATCCGTAAGAGAAGTGCTAAATACCCTCTATTTCTCACGCTCTAATTTTAATTTTATTGTATGACACTGATTTCTATTATCCAGTTTAATATTTTAATAATACAAATCTAAGTATCGAACAAACGTTACTCAATCAATAATGAAACGAACTGAATAGGAAATGAGAATGAACAAAAAATTTACTTATCCTTTTTTAATTTCACTAATTATGTCACTAAAATTTCTATCCTAATTCTAAATAGTAAACACGCGAATGGATAAGAAAGTAAACACTTATCTTATTTCTATTCCCGTTGTCATTACGGCTCATTACATATTAGTAATATGATCTCAATGTAAAATTCAGTAAATTTAATGATCGCAGCGATACATCCACGTCTCACCAAAGTAGAGATTTAAGGTTTCAAATCCCCACCCCAAATTTTTTTTAAACAAAAGTAAATTTATTTACTCATTTAAATTGCTAGGAAATTAGCGTAAGTGTACACCTAATTCCTTAACCGCAAACAATTTGTCTGGAATTTAGAGAACCAAAGTCGTCTATTAGGTTACGATTTTCCCAGCGCCCAAACAGAGCAGGGAGATTAATAATATCAAATGAAAAAATCAAGAAAAGAAATTTAATACCCAGAAATTTCTAATCGTTTCTCTCTCTTTCTGAGCAACCAAACAAGTACCTGAAAGAGGAAAATTCCTGAAGGTGTCTAGTGTGAAGGACTTGACGTAATCGATCAATTTGTCAGTGACTCCGAGAATTTGATCCTCGTATTCGTTTCGTTGCTTCGGTTGTTCTTCTGGGTTTTTGGTCTTTTTAGTACTCCTTGTGAGGCTGCGTCGGAACCACGAAGACACGTCCATGGATGCCGATGCCGATGCCGATGCTCCTGTCCTCTCTCCGGAAAAACTGAAAGCGAACAACTGCAACTGCAAGCGCCACCCACTTCTCGGGCTGAGTTATGGGCCGTAAATTGGTGTTGGTGGTGTGTGACAAGAGGCCCATGTCTTGTTCGATCCTAAAGTCCATACAAGAAATAGGGGCTTTCTCTCCCAATTTCCAGAAAACACGAATATACTTCTTAGCGAAATGTTCGAATTTTAGGTTATAACGCTGAGAAATGACCATTTTTCAAATACTATTCAAAAATAGCTAAATTTATTGAAAAACTTTGCAAAAGGACCGAGTTAATAAAAAAGGTAAAAATATATTAGCTTTAGAATATTTATATCTGTTTATTAGTTTATAAAAAAATACTTATATATTGATATATTTAATATAGAATTAATATACTAACGCGCAATAATTAATATACTAACACATAATAATTGATATGCCAATATACAAAAAGGGACTAAAAGTGGTCAATTTTGCAAAATATTATAAAAAATTAATATTTATTTTATAGGTCGAAAAAAGGCTATTTCTTAAAATAAAAATGAAAATGGGACATTCTTTATAGCTACTCTATATGACGAAATAGTCTTTTGGGGTTAAGTATGACTAATCTAATCTATGATTATTTTGTAGAATGATCATCTTAGGAATGGGAACGTCATAATATTCGTCATAGTTACGGTCATAAAATAGTGATTATCAATTTACCTATCACAAATATTGTGACGTTCCTTTAAAAAAAAAAGGTCATTGAAAAGTCAGTTTTGCCAAAATTACTCTTAGTCAAGCCCATTTGCCAGCTAAATATAGAGAAAATTACACACTAACACTATTGTTTTCATTAGTTGTTTTTGACAAATTAGTTTTTGTTTAAATCTATTATTTTTAATTTACCAATAGTTTTAAAAAGTATTCATGAGGTCTGGTCAGGTTATTAATTTGAAATGTCTAAAGTGTTATTTGTTAGAGCACAGAAACAACTTATTTCATTTCCTCTCAAAAAAGAAAAAAATATATATTTCATTTAATTTAAACTCTTCAAATGTACATGTGACCTTTGTATAATTTTAGAAAAATCGCCAAAAACAAAATAAAAATTTGACCCTTTTATGATTACATTCTTCAAAGCAGATGATGCACTTCGTAATATTCTCTATTCAGCCAACAAAGACTATATCTTATATTTTGTATGAGAGTAAAATGTGTTAAAATGTGTTTATTTTTACGCAAGTTATAACAATAATAATAGTTGTACGTACTGTCAATCCATTGGCCTTTGACAAAGCTTTTATGTGGCTTTGGTTTTCTCCGTTTGATATATGTATTTTTCTTTAAAAGAAGAAGAAAAAAATCCTTAGAAATCGAATAAATAAAGAAAGAAACCAATGAATTATTAACGTTGGTGGCAATAAAACAAGCCCATAATTTAGGGTTGGGCTCCAGATCCCGGGGGTGGTGTCTGCGTCGGAATGATGTAGAGACGTAACCCCAAAGTCCCAAAAAACATATCATAGGATGCCTTTATATCATCTAAATGTCTCCATCGCTAATCACTTTGGCGTGCAATGGAGACTAATGATGAAACTGACCTTTGCTTTTACCACCATCACCCACTTATTCCCACACACCCTCTTCTTCTCCAAAGGATGGACCATTACTCATGTTAGCCTCATCTATATATTATTATTGACTATATACACAGCAAAAAGATCAATAATTCTTGTCCAATATCATCTAATCAATAGAGAAAATTAGACGCGTAATTAATTAGAGAATGGCCCCAAGTTGAGATTCACATATATTCTACATCAATAGATGATTCTTGTACATAATATGGAGTATGAACAATTATTGTCTAATATCACTTAATCAACAGAAGAGTTTGACGTAATATTTGTTCAATAAATATTATTAACTGGAATGGAATGGACTTCACGTGAGATTCACGTATATCTTAAGACAAGAGAAAACCTTGATACGTAGGCGATTGTTGTTAGCAACTCTAGTAATAATATCAATTTAGTATTCCTGTTTTGGAAAAAAAAAAAAAAAAAACCTTAATTAACATTGTGCAGGCTACTTGGTACTCTCAACAATTGTTTTTTTTTCTTTGGGGAAAGGAAGCCCTTTTTTTTAATTTAAAAAAAAGGAAAATTTTAACTCAATTACCAATTTGTTAGATTGCTTGATTGAATTGTGTAGATATTTTTTTTGGGACAGTTGTTTGATTACTTACATGAGGCATGATCATTGATGGTTTATTGTCTGTTTTGGCCTTATGAGGAAAAAGAAAAAAAAAAAAAAAAGAGACATAACGTGGCCGGCGGAGGAAGTGACAACTGATCAGACCTGCCAAATAAAAATAAAAGATGATCGTATCAGTGAAAAAACTTTGAATGTGGTACGCCTAGTACATATATGTATGTGTTCTTTAGTCCAAATACCAAATAGATGAATACAAAAAACAGATGTATCATGTACGTGTCTTGACATTCGATCTCATTGAGCTGAGATAACCATCGTCGTGTCTATTATTGTTACTTTTCTTCTTTTGTTTTACCGAATAGACAAATTTTTCTTTTTATAGGTTTTTTTGGCCAAAAAAAATAAAAATAAAAAATAAATATTGTGGTGCACACGGATGATTAATGGAAGGAGGTAGGGGCAGTTTTTGACACGTGCAAGATCTGATCTTTAGTTTTGAAGGCTATATCTCGAAATATCAAATCATATTTATTACAAGTTAATTTTCCTATTAATCATGCTGAATTTACGACAAATATAATATATTCCTAAACATATCTATAACTAAGAATTATTGGGCTTGGACGACAATATTGTGGCCGCGAACTAATTCGAATGATTGGAATGGTTATGCTTTCTCTTCAAGTTATTTTATTTCATTAATCTGAGTTTTCAAAGATCTGAAAAAAATTGCTATACATAGATCAAACCTCGATTTTTTTAAGAGATTTTTTAATCACTAGAAAACAAAACGTTGATACTCGAAACTTATTCCATACTTTACCAATGGCGCTATTATTTTGGGGTCCAGCCCTCTCCATCTCCATGCATCTTCATGTCCATGACCAATATTGCATTGCATGTATAATGCACAACGATATAATATGGCCTTTGCTGACTTTTGACTTTAACGAAAGAGTTTTTGCTTGTAAGAGGCAGTAGACGGTGGAAAAGGGAGGTAGTGGAAGATATCATAATGTATGTAATTATATGAGTTGCGACCCACTGGTCCCACCTAATTAATAACACTAATGTGACCCCACCCGAGGTGGTGGGTAATCATATATCATAAAATTATCGAAAATGGCCACATCTCTCACTATCCATTAATTTGATTGTTCTATCCTGATTCCTGATTTTGACCTTTTTCTTTGTTTGCTTTTAACTCACGTGGAAAGGGGGAGTATTACCATAAGCAAAGAGAATTTCACTTTTCCCATACCTTGAAAATAACTAGTAATTTTAGAGGATTTTAGTCGGAAATCTAGAGATTCGAACTTCGGACCATTCTAGTTACCATCGGACTATATATACAACCATTTTGTTACTTAATTTCTAATTGTAACAAACTTTTCTTTAATATACAAAAGAAATAGGCTGAACCCTGAAATATTTAGTATTGATTATATTGACTTCATTGGCAGTTTGGCACTAGATAGAAATGTTTGCTGGTCCATGTTATCCTTTGCCTGCATAACAATCATATTAAAGTCCTACATTTTGATTATTGGAAAGAGAATGTCCTTGGATTTATATCTTCGTGGCAATTAAAACATTGGAAATTAGTGTTGAGCAAAAGTAGCCAGACAAAAGGGTTTTTAATTCGGATGTGTCTCAAAATCAAAACCACTTTAAGAAAGTCTTTAATATTTGTTTTTCAAAAGTTTCTTAGAGGAAAAAAAAAAAAAAAGAAACGAAAAACTCTAAAAGGGTGCTCATTAAAATATCAAAACGTTTCGGGGGTGATACTTAAATATCAGAAAAATTATGGTAGAAATCAGAAATTGTTATAAGCTCTAAGGAGATAAAAAAAAGAGACAAAAATATTACTTGGCTTTACCGTTATACGGTGGAAAGGTAAAACATGTCAAAGTTGTCAAACTAGATAACTACTTTTGTTCCCGCTTTTGAGCACTGTTCCTCATTAGCATTTGGACTTTTCTTCGAACAAAAGTTGAAAACCCCTCCTTTCTTTGCGCCTCTTTTCTGGCTCATTTTTTGGAAAAAATAGTTCTTTCCTCGAAAGAAAATTTGAATTCATTGATTTGGTATTTTAAAAAAAAAAGGAAAAAAAATAGTCATAGATGGAGTCTGAAGAGATTTTGAAAGATTTGAAATGTGATATCACATATAACAAAGAAGATTATATATATAATTCATTAAAATAAAAAAGGAAGAAAAACATGACCCACCGAGGTGGCCCATTGATTTTGCCAATTGCAATCTATGGTTTGAACAATGAACACCCTATGCTTGATGACCATAGGCATGGCCAAAGAAGTTCACCAACAGCAACATCTCCAACTAGGTCTTTGTCTTTCTCTCTCTCTCTCTCTCTCTCTCTCTTCCACTTCAGTTCTCATCAAATCAACCCTCCTTTCTCTTCTCTCCCTTTTATTTTTTAATTTTTCTCTATTGGGTTCCTTTCTACTCTCTCCATGGACCGAAACGAAAAGCAGCAACTCTCTCTGGCCAAGAGTTCGAGGCATCGATGTAGTGAATGGTTTGTTTAATGCTTTTGCTGTGTTTTAAGTGCTGTGATTCACTTAAGATAGTTGTGATCTTCTAAGTGCCATTTAAGTCTTTTTATTTTATTTTATTCATTTTTTTTTCCTTTCCTGATTCTAGTTCTTCCTCATTTGGATTGAGCTTATTGCCTCAACCTATAATGGGGCTTGAGAATCACTAGAGTGCGGTTCAATGTTCTGCTGCTTGTTATTTTCTATTTTCCATAACGAAGGGAGATCCTTGTTGTTATTCAGTGTTGCTATTTATGAAGGTTGCAAGCATTTCCTGTTTGACTAATTTTGACTGTTGTTCTTAGGATTTTCCGGGATGTTCCAAGCGATATTACTTTAGAAGTGAGCGGAGTCACATTTTCATTACATAAGGTAATTTTCTTTCTTAGTTTTGCTATCACTATAAACAGAAGTTTCCTGAGTTTCTCTTCTTCTTCCTTGCTCTACCTTTTATTAGCATTGTCTTCTTCAGTTTTGGCCTGTTAAAATTATGTAGCTCTAATTAATCTTATACTTTGTTCTAGACAACTTTCACAGGGAATTAGAGTTAACAAAGACTAGGATACATATTATTTGTTCTTTGTCGAATATTACATTGTAAAACCATATATGTAGTCATAAACGTCTAAAATTTTGACCTTTAAAATATCTTAATTTCAACCCTTTAGCATGTTTTGATAATTGGCTCTGATCTTAACTTGTCAAATGAAGTTCCCTCTTGTCTCTCGAAGTGGTCGAATCCGAAAGTTAGTTGCGGAACACAGAGACTCCGATATCTCAAAGGTGGAGCTTCTCAATCTACCGGGAGGAGCTGAAACATTCGAGCTGGCAGCCAAGTTCTGTTATGGTATCAACTTCGAAATCACGTCCTCAAATGTTGCTCAGCTCTGTTGTGTATCGGATTACCTCGAAATGACCGAAGAGTACTCGAAAGACAATCTAGGCTCCCGAGCTGAAGAATATCTTGAGAGCATTGTCTGCAAGAATCTTGAAGTGTGCGTCGAAGTTCTTCAACAATGCGAGAACTTGCTCCCTCTTGCCGACGAGCTAAAAATAGTCTGCCGCTGTATAGATGCCATAGCCTCAAAAGCTTGCGCGGAGCAAATAGCTTCAAGCTTTTCTCGGTTGGAGTATAGCAGCTCAGGGAGACTTCATATGAACCGGCAAGCGAAATGCGAAGGCGATTGGTGGATCGAAGATCTTTCTGTCTTAAGGACTGATTTGTATCAGAGAGTCATAACAGCCATGAAGTGTCGTGGAGTTAGACCGGAGAGTATTGGTGTTTCACTAGTGAACTATGCTCAGAAAGAGTTGACCAAGAAATCCAGCTTGTGGAACCCTTCTAGCCAGACCAAGGTTGATCTGGTTTCAGGCTCAAACGGGCACGAAAAGCTTGTTGTTGAGACGATCGTCGGCCTCTTGCCTGTTGAGAAACTAGCCGTTCCAATCACTTTCCTTTTCGGTCTTTTGCGAAGCGCGGTGATGCTAGATTGCACCATTGCTTGTAGGCTTGATCTAGAGAGAAGGATTGGATCCCAGTTGGATATTGCCACTCTTGATGATCTTCTGATCCCATCTTTTAGGCACGCAGGGGATACTCTGTTTGATGTTGATACAGTGCATAGAATTTTGGTCAATTTTTCTCAGCAAGATGATAGTGAAGATGACATGGAAGATGCTTCTGTATTTGAATCTGATAGTCCCCATTCACCTTCTCAAACGGCGTTGTTTAAAGTTGCAAAACTGGTGGACAATTACCTTGCAGAAATTGCTCCAGATGCAAACCTCAAGCTTGCTAAGTTTATGGTCATTGCAGACTCTTTACCAGCTCACGCTCGAACCATCCATGATGGCTTATATCGAGCCATTGACATATACTTAAAAGTACGTCTTTCTTTCTCTCCTTCAAATTATCAGATCTAGTTTTAAGAGGAGGAGAGAAAACAGGGTCTACTTAGAAATGAACCAAAAAGAGAGTAAAATACTTCTTCTACGCATACCAATAATGGCTTTGATTTCAAAAGAATCAATTCATATACCTAAAACTAAGTCTTTCCTTATCTCTTCTTCCTAAGATTTAACTGGCATAGTATTATTAGAATAAGTTTGAAGAAGAATTACAATTGTTAAAGTCATATATTAACCGAGTCTTAGCTCTATTGTTGTCTTCACTAGTTGAAAATGAATTTTCATGGCTTTGATTTCAAAAGGGTCAATTCACATAAACACTGATCAAACAGACCACAACAGAGCTGACTCTATAGTATTCCAGATAATCTAACCAACAAGTCTGAAAAAATGAACTCAACAGCTCTGATTAGTTTACAAGCACATACAAATGAATCTTACATTGACCATTTCCACAGGCTCATCAAGGATTACCAGAAACAGACAGAAAGAAGCTATGCAAACTGATAGATTTCCAGAAACTCTCTCAAGAAGCGGGCGCCCACGCGGCACAAAACGAGCGTCTCCCTCTCCAGTCAATAGTCCAAGTTCTCTACTTCGAGCAGATAAGGCTGCGAAACTCTCTGTGCAGCTCTTATGGGGACGAAGAAGGCCCGAAGCCGGCGACCATCCACCAGTCATGGCGAATAAGCAGCGGGGCACTCAGTGCTGCCATGTCACCGCGAGACAACTACGCCTCGCTGAGGAGGGAAAACCGGGAGCTGAAGCTGGAGCTGGCCCGGCTAAGGATGAGACTCAATGACCTCGAGAGAGAACATGTTTGTATGAAGAGAGATATGGAGAAGTCAAGCTCTCGAAAGTTCATGACTTCATTCTCTAAAAAGATTGGTAAGTTAAGCTTCTTTGGGCATAGTTCTTCGAGGGGTTCGAGTTCTCCATCTAAGCATTCGTATAGGACTGATCCTAAGGTCATTGAGAGAACGTGTGCAAGCACGGATTAGATATAGTTTTGCATGTTAGAAAGAAAAAAAATTTCTCTATTTGTTGATTATAACTTCAAGTCAAGCTCCTTGTGATGACTTTTCTTCTTCTTCTTCTTTTTGGCCATATTAATGGCTAACCTGTAAATGAGTTGTGGATGTAGCCATAATAGGGTATCTTCTTGATAGCGAGTGATGATTTTGGTGATTACACCCAATTATATTGTTTTTGTTTTTATTCAATACTATAATTTTGACCTGGATGCAAAGAAATTATTAGTGTAGCTGGTTTCATTGACAACTTGACACGAGTCGTGGAGTCAGAGTAGATACAAGGTCTAACCATTATTTATGTCATGGGTATGCGAACAAAGTTCCACTGAGAAAAATAATTGATTTATAAGGACAAAGGACTTGAGATATTCTATTCGTTAAAGTTGATTTTTTTGGATAAAACCATTAGAACCATGTTTAGGTATTACTATCATGTTAAGGTATACCAATTGTGAGATTTGTATCATAAATAGCCCTTTAGTTGTTGTATTTTCTTAACCGGGTTACGATTACTAGCAATTTTATGTGATTGTTGGTATTATCATAGTTATTTATGAGAAAGTGATGTTATGGTGATTCTTGGTATGGATTAGGCATTAAAAGACAATTCTAATAATAAGTTATTACAAAAATACTCGTTTTGTTATTAAACTTATTATAAATATCCGTTTTTAAAATCATATTTTCATGAATATCTGTTTTTTATTTTTATTTTATAAATACCTATTTTTATTTTTTTTTTTTGAAAAATATAAACTACTATTATTTTACACATGTATACCACGGTATATATTTCATTACATTAAATATATATCATAGTCTACATTTTAAAAATAAGAATTACACTAAAAATTAGTATACATTTTAAAATGTGTACCGTTTATAGTTTACACATGAAATTAAAAATGAATATTTTTTTGAAAGAAGTTTACATATGAAATGTGGACCATAAAAAGGGGTATGTTTGAAAGAAAAATTAAAAACGAGTATTTTTGTAATAAGTTTTAAAAAACAGGTATTAGGTATAATTGTCACTTAATCCTTAGATGAAGGGCCGAAGTATTTGATCTTTTTTTCGACCTCTCCTTTTTTATCCTTATTTGTCCATCTCTCTCGGCAGCAATTAAGCTAATAGGTCTTGTATCTCCCTTCGTAATTAAAGAAATAAGTCTAGAATAAAACCCCTTATAATAGGATGCTATATGCCATTTTTTTTCCTTTTCTTCAAACTTTTAAACAATAAGTCTAAATTTTCTCAAGGATAAAACACCAAACTTTAGGATTTCCCTTTTTCAAATAAATAAATAAATAAAAAGAGTAAATTACAACCGATTATCAGATTTGATATTGAAATATGATATTAGGATTTTCGTTTTGTCATTTTAAAAAATCTAAGATGGTCTCATTTAACAAAAATTGAAGGGAAGTTTTTTGTGATTATTTTCTAACTACAAGTTGGTATTTATTAAACGACAACGAATTGTTAAACTATGACGACATGTCGTCTAGGTAGCAGTTAAACTACAACAATCAAATCTTCAAACAAGCACATCCTTTAAAGGCTAAAGAACCAAAACTACACGTCATTCGATCGGTTGATCGGTTCAATCTAAAATACGAATGACATGTCGTTTACTTTAGGGGTGGGTGTAACCGATCATCCATTAGGTTTCTTCTCTCTTTGTTTGGAAAAAGACAAACTTCATAGTGGGTTTACGTGCCTTGTTTTTTCGATAATCGGGTACGTAAAATTTGTATAGTATAAAAAAAGAATAATAGTAGCACCAGTTGTTGATCAAATTATCAATTAACCAAATTGCACTGACTCAGGTTAAATAATCAATCTGACCTCAATTAATATCATGATTTGTGATTGTGAATGACGTTTCCCAAAGACAAAATTGGAGTATTGGCTTCATCTCAGCAGTCAGTAGACACATAATTAAAAGACGCCAAGCAGAGATTTTATTCATCTAAGCCCCTGCAACTACCGTTAAAAAAAAAAAAAAAAAAAAAATATAGGACAGCCTCTCTCCCTCTCGCTCTCTCTCTCTCTCTCTCTTTTTTTTGCATTAAAAAAACAAAAAACAGTGCGCACAACATGAGATACTAGAAGAATCAAGCTTTAGAAAACAGGAATCCGATAATCTAAGCCATAACACATCTCACCATAACTGTACCATCTATTCAGATTGGTGGTCCCATGGATGACTCGAGAATATCTTGGTGTTTCACCAATCTATGAAGTCCGGAAATCTCGTTCGCCGTACGTTACCCCTGGTCGATCGGCGCTGATCGTCATCTCTTCTGCCGACGGGCAGAACAAAGCTCACTCTCAGACCAAGCGACCTCCGTACACTCCCCGGTTTCCTCATACAAGATTTCAGGCACCCCGCCTCCGCCCATTGACCAGCTGACGAGGAACTAGCTCGGTCACCACCACCGACGGCCTTGACCACCACCGCTCTAGCCGAATCCGTAGTCTCCTCCGCCATCAAATGCCGCCGGAATTCTCGGTAACTGTTCCTCTCATCCAGCCACGGCGTCGGGAATAATCCCTCGTCGCCGCCGTCCTCCTCCGGCTCCCGGCTCGTACCATTGCTACTTACTCCCGTCGTCGTCGTGCTTCTAAACGACGTGTCGTTTATTGGGTCGCTATGGTTCTTGGGGGTCATCCCAGCGTATTGTTTGGACGGAGAAGGCGACGACGTCGTCGTCGTCGTCGGTTTGGGTTTTGAATCGACGGCCAGGATCTTACGGCGGACGATGGGAGGTCGGTTCCGCTGTTCCTCGGATTTCATGAGATCGTAGACCGTACGATTAGGAACCAGAAAGAAGACCTTTCCAGTAGGCAGAACGGAGTCGGGTTTCATCACGACCCACGGGAACTTGAACACGTCGGGTCGGGTTATGCAGTGCCTCGGGTTCTTACTCATGACTTCGGCCACGGTTACGGGCTCTCTTAGAATCTCCACGTGTCGACCCGGGTGGATCAGTTTCACTATGCCTTTCTCTGCCGCAATGGGTCTCATCCTCTCTACCTTTTTTTGGTTTTTTTTTTTTGTTTGGATAAAAGAAATGAAAAAAAATTACAAAAATCGAAAGAAAGGGGAATACGAGGTGCGCTTAGTTTAGTTCTTATAGGTGTCTCGTTTATAGTAAAGACAAAAAAAAGGTTCGATGAAAATTAGGAAAGAATCTTAGGTTAACACGACTCGATTAAATATTGTTTTGCCCGACTATAATTTGATCTAGTTGCATGTGGATAATCTTAAATTATACAAGAGAAATCCGAACCCTGTTGAAAAGGTTTTTGTATTTTTCACACATTATTATTATTGGACTTAAAAATCGGCTTTTTATTTTGATTTCTCGATCTTAGCTTGCTTCTTATGCCATCGAGCATTCAATTTACGTAATATCATGTTTTAGGCGCTCGTTTAGCAGAAAAACTGAATTAGATTAGAATAAACTGGACTAATTAATAGGACTAGATTGAACTAAATTTGATTATTTAGTATTATACTGTATTTGATGTAACTCAAGATTAGAGTATAAATATATAATAATATAAAAATTTTATTAATGTAGTTTTTATAATATTTTTTTATGAAATAAGAAGATAAATATTTTATAAGAGGAAATTAAAAAATAATAAAATAAAATAAATAATATTTTTTAATTTTATTGTCAATAATTATTATATGTTAATTTTTTAAAAAAGAATGGGATATACATTTTTTTATTTAAGAATGGACAAAAGATTAAAAAAAATTATCCAAAAAAATTGCAAAAAAATAAATTACGGTCTTTAAGACTAAATAAACTCAAATTCTAATTGAGAGTGTTTAGTTATACGAGAATAATACTATTTTAGAGACCGATCGAATCCACCAAAAAGCCCAAATATGGAGGCTGGAATGAGGAATCTTTCCCATTGTCCTGCCCCCAAACAGGGCCAAACAATACTTACTTTAGGTGCTATTTATTAATTTATTTGTTTTATGGTATAAAACCAAATGAAATTCTTTTGTTAAGCGTTTCTTTTCTTTTTTCTTTTTTACCCTTTCAAAGATTATATATTGGACAGAAAATCATTCTCGTTCTTATCTTGTTTCCTCTTCGCCTATACGATATTTGGCAGCTTATGAAATAAAATGAAAATTTGAGCCGAAATATCTTAGGTAATGGTGAAGTCAAACTCAAAACAAGGGTCTAAGGCTCTGAGGGAGATTGGATTCTACGGAGATATCAATGAGAAATACGACATAATTATGTGATTCTGAAACCATAGTGGTGGAACTGAATCCAAACTACGTGACATATTTTAACCAGAGAATTAGCTGTAATATGCTTAATGACCTTGAAATTAGCCACCTCTTTGTAATTGTATACGACTGAGGTAAAGCGAGAGACACGAGCCATATCGATCTGAATGCACGATTAGCTCCCTCCTACTTGGTCGCTTCACAAAGATATTTTGCCGTTTACTATTATTATTTAACAAATCTTATTAACCAAAACATTTCTAGGATCTTTGCTGTTTTATGAAATTGAGCATTTACTTTTAAAAAGGAAAAAAAAAAAAAAAAAAACGAAAAGAGTGAGAGAGAGAGAGAGAGAGATTTACACCCAATACCCTTTTTTGTACCTCATATTCTAGAAACACCCATTTTTTATCTTTCTTTTAAAAATACTATTTTCAGTATATATTTATGTGTAAAATATATGTGATAACATTTACGGTGTAAATTTTACTGTTTACATTCACAGCGTAAATTTATACATGTGATTGACATTTCAAAATATACATCGTTTTCATGTATAATATATAACTGAATCCTAAAAAATTGGTTTCTTATGGTAATTTTTCTAAAAATTGAAAATTCCTAACTTTTGAAATTGTTTGAAAAATTCTAAATTTTAATTAGAAAAATATCACTTTAAAAATTATTTGGAAAGTACCTTTTTTATTAATTAATGAGATAATTAAAGTAACCAAGTTGAGATAACTTATTTAAATATTATTTTAAAAAGTATATTTTAAAAACTAATATTTTCTAAATTAATATGGGATTTTTCAAAAAGATTGGTCGATTTTTCAATTTTTTGATACTTTGGGCCTCGAATTTTAAAAGGAGCCCATAAAACAAGGGCCACTGTTTGAAAAATCCTGCATTTATTTAGAAATGTATTAGTTGTTAAAAAAAATAGAAAATAACATTTTAAAAAGATTTAGAAAAATGACACTTCACAGTACTTTTTTCAAGGATAAACGGAGGAACCAATCTAGTTAATTGAAGTAAACAAACTCATTATCTAAAGTAACTTGACTGATTATCCTATCTTATCAATTTGTAAAAAGCCATATTTTTCTAAAATAATTTAAAAAATATATAATTTTCTAAATAAATCTGGGATTTTTCATGAAAATTTCTTTTGTTTTAAAATTTACCATATAAAATCAAATTTTGCCTTGTGGGGGGCACTAATGTCTAATTTGGACCTTATGCATCCTCCTTGTTGATCATGGGCCCCCATCCAGGTTGGTCATTAAAGCCTAATTGATTATAGACTTAATAGTTCAAAACTTGATTATAGACTTTAGAAATGCCATTTCCAGAAGGGAAAAGGGAAAATGAGGTAACTGACCTCAAGAAGCCACATGGGTGACTTATGTTTATCAGATTAAAAGGGACTGAGGGAGGGAAAAGTTGACAGTTTATTTTTAAAAAAAAAAACTAGTGGTATTTATGGCAGAACAAGAGAAGGATGGATTTTCATTCCCCGGTATTTTGCACCTTTCTTTAGATGGACCCTGTGTACAATTTTTGCTGGGATAAGTTTCCCAAATTGATCGTTGGAAACATGCAACTCGTAAGAACAATTTTGAAGGAGTAGCTTTGAACGGAATGTGATTAGATGTCCAAATTCTCCTTGTCTCTTAAAATATTTAGATTTTGTGGGTAATTACTAGAGAAATGCAATGCTCAAACAGTAATATGATATCGCATAATTTGATAGGTGGAACACAGGTGAGACGCGAAAAACAACAGATCTGAGTCCAATTTTGTACCATTTCAAAAGTCACGGTACAAATTTGTCGTTTCTTAAAAAATGCTGGGAATATAGGAGGATAAAAATGTAATTATCTTGTGTCACATATCCCTTATTAGGATTAATCGAACCAGATTAACTTAAGATGTAGTGAAGGGTCCCGGATTCCAACTTTTTAAAAGCGAAGTTTGACAAAGCAAATACCACTCGACACCAACAGCAAATAGGTAGTTGGGGTAGTTGGTCCACTGGTTGGCAACATTGACAACTTCAAACCAGGCTTAGAAATACTTAATTTGTTTTTGTAATTAATTCATATACTAAAATAACGGAAAATGTTAATAAGGAACTGGGCACTTGTGGTGCTCCAATACCACCATTAGTAAAAATGTGCGTTATTTTCACATCTCTAATAGTTTGCAATGTTAAACACACAGGTGCCTCACAGTGTTGCTCCACAATGAAACAGGGAGCTGAATTAAATTAATTATTCAAGTAGCAAGATGCATACTCAGTAGTCAAGTTTAAGGACAAGAACTCAAGGAACCAATGGCAATTAAAAAAAAAAAAAGAGAAGACAACATAAGATTTCAGAGGAAAACTACAATGGCAAAGAAGAAAAGAAAAAGCAAGCAAAAACACAATACCTGGAACAAGACTGAAATGTCCTAGTAACCACACAGATCAATGACAGTTCCAAATATCAACAACTGATTTATTCTCAACGGCTTTTCTTTTTTTTTTTTTTCATTTTTTCTCTAAAGAAATTCAGAATTTTTTTTATGCTGATGCTGGCTTGGTATAGAAGCGGATTCCCACAGCTGCACCCAAAATTAGAAGGGGAACAAATAATTGGAGGAGCTTGATGATGAACTGTGGTGTCTTGTCCTGATTGTAATGAGGCTGATTTGGAGGAGTGTATTTCACCTCAGTGGGAATAGTTGCTGTGTCTATATCTCCTATATAGAACTCATCCATCATTGCTCTAGCAGTGGAACTGTGTCCAACATCCTCAAAATCATTAGTTGCATCCTTTCCTGGAAAACCATACACTAGGATATATTAGATGCAACACATGTATTAACGTGTTATGTCTGCAAAACACGCATTTATCAACATTTTTCAGGAAAATAACATTTATATTATGTGAGTTGAGTATATATTATAGATATATGTATATATTTTGCTTCTTGGTCTTAAACAAGATAAATAGCTCTCATGAACCTGTGCTCGACAGTATGACGTCATCACCACCGGGATGGTCTTCCAAGAATTTTGTGACATCGTATACCTGTTCCAAAAAATGAGAGTTAATGCTCTATGGAATTGCAAACTGGAGAATATTAAGTCAAGCATTATTGGCTGCCTAATTGCAAAGTCAAGCCACAACCAACATGGCCCCCATATAGACTATGGCATACTTAATTTAAGTGAATATCTACAAGGAAATAGGTGAATAGAAAAGATGATCACTAAGTTTCTATTGATAAAATAGGTGAAAATCTATTGATGAAAAAAGATGGCTAAAGTTTCATTTTTTTTCCCCTAAAAAAAATTGGAATTAGGCTAAGTTAGAAGATAAGGTTTTGATGCAGCTAACACCATTTTTGTCCTTTAACGAAGAGAAGGGGAAAATATAGTGATACAAACAAAGTAACAATAGTAAAGAAAGAAACCAATAACTAAAATAAGCAACAACAGCTGTAAAAAAGATCAAGAAGGACCTAGCCAGAGTCATCATAGAAAATGCCAAATGGCCTAATCATGTGTCAACTAGTAACACGCATCCTCATTTACTCTACATTTAAAAAATTCAATTTCAACAACCCTTATGGAGGGTCTTGTCAACGTGACAAGCAACAATCCATAGATCTGAATTGAAATTGATCTGGAGAAATAAATACAAAGATATTCTCCACCCCGTATAAATCAAGCTCTAAAGAAAACATGGAAAGTTCTAATGCTAAGATCCTTTAAGCTGAAACCAATTAAGCTGAAACAGTCAACCCTTTTCCTGTGTTAAATTAGAGCTGGTCTATCAGATACCCAGTACACATGTTTGTTCAAAAATAATTTCATTAAAAGTTATAGATTTTGAATCTATGCGAATAAAATGACAGAATTATCACAGAATTTTAGGGGGGGGGGAAAAAAAAAACACACACACACACACACACACTTTGATCCTTTTATTCAAAGGGAATTCACAGAAAGACAATCAATTCAAAAAAATAAAAACCAAGATCCAATCTGAAGAATCCCAGTATATCTGACCATCGAACGACACTAATCTTATCATAACGATCACAGACAAAAGGACCCAGAAAAAAGAAAATGCAAATAGCAATCGGCAATCAGATGGGTTGGCTCAAAATCGAATGAATGGTAAAAAGATTCACACAAAAAAACAAAAAACAAAAAACAAAAAAGCAAAAACAAAAAAATCATACCTTTCCACCGATGACAATCCAACATTTCTGGCGGCTGTTATGCTGAGCAGCCTCGGAGTAGGTGTAAACTTTTTTCACTCCTCCTCCCATGTTTATAGAAAGAACCACTCAAACAAAGACTAAAAAGAAGAAAAAAAGAACCAAAGGTGATATAAAGTTGTGCCCCGCACACTCCACGGCCGCGTTTGGCTTTGAATAGCAAAACAGCGAGAGAGAGAGGGGTTTGGTGAGAATGAGATCAAAGTGTGCAATTCAATTTGGTAATTGTTGTTGGTATGTGGCCTTATTAGGTGGAGTGGGGCATTGCCCGGTGCCACCAACTACCCACCTTGCAATTTTTCCGTTTCTAAATGTTGGTCCCCTCTTTTTAATCAATTTCTAGATGCTTCATTTTTTAACAAAAATAATGGATAGTTGAAAGGATTAAATATTGTAATGTCCATGAATTATTGTATAACTTTCTATCTGAATTTTCAATTGGTATAGTAACTTCTATAATAATAATTTTTGAATTATGCAATTGTTATAAAATTGATTCATTTGTCATAAATTATTATTTAAAAAAAAAACTAGTTATAGACAAATCATATAAGTGAGTATTATTTATTTTTATTAGTCAAAATATCATTTTTAGCGATAATTACTAAATTGCACGCTTTATAAAAGACTTTTTTTGTTAAAAATTTAACACTTTATGGAAAATAAAAATCATTATTGCAATAATTGCATAAGTCTTGGTAATCTTTGTATAAGTTAAAAATTTAGAATTTCATTCTTGAACACAATTACCAAATCGTGTGCTCTGTAATAATTTATTTCTATAAAATATTTAATAATCTGTGACAAAATAATCATTATTGCAACAATTGCATAATTCAGTGAACATTACTATATAAGTTAAAAATTCAAGGGTAAAGGTATACAACGAGTATAATTTAAAGACTATTAATATCATTAAACCGAGTTGAAAAAATACCTCTATATTTTGGTTAAATATAATGTTTAGCATATGTTCTCATAACATTAACAAAGTAACATTTTTTCTCTTTTTGGTCAAATATTTTACTAACATTTTCATAAATGAGAA
>JXTB01000048.1:891340-960916 GCA_002914805.1 Parasponia andersonii
TAATAAATTTTAATTAGACAAAATAATACTTATAATAATTAAAAAAAATACCTACTTGAACAAGTAATATCTTGTTATTCGGATTTTCAGGTCAAGTTCGAGTATTTAAGATAATACCCAAAGCAAGTTCGGGGTGAGTTAGGGTTCATACATATCCGTTCCGATTATGTAGTTATATGTTATTTTTTAATAAATCCAAGTATATACGTATATATGTATATTTAATACATACTGCAAGTAAGAAACACTTAAGTCTATTACTTAAGAATAGCTAAACCCCAGACCCATTATAATATACTTACCCAACAACTTACAATACATCCATAAGCCCACAAGCACGATTGAAGAAGGATTTGAAGGGAAAAAGAAAACCTAAGCATTATTTCTATTATCTAAGACAGTAAGACTTGAAACTCTGCACCTTCACAACCACGCAGCCATCGGTCATTTTCAGGTATTTCTAATTACACTTAACTTGCATTTGTAATTTTTATAAAAAGCTATACCTTAAAGACTGGGGTGGCCATATATGGTAGAATATTACTCTTTTTTACATTTTTGTTTTCTTTTTAAATTTGAGAAAATAATATATTTATATATACATATATATATATATACACATATTAGGATAAATAATTAGATAGATTTCAAAATTAGTTTAAAAAAAGATGTATAGAATTCTATAAAATATTTTTTGTTTGATAATCTCTAAAATGTTTAACTTGTCTATTTTATTTTACAATTTTTTTCTCAGCAATAAAAAATCATACAAGAGAAGTCGACCAAATGGCATAAAGAACAAGAGATTCGATAAGTTTGGAAATTATTTCAGAATATTATGATGTATCATCTGTTATTTATTGTTTTTTTGTGTTAGATAATTGTTATATTTTTTAGACTTATTTCATTTTAGATTATTGTAATATGGTTTGAATTTGATTGATATTATGTATAAATGAGTTATAAATATATATATATATTTCGAAAAAAAATTATTTATTTATTTTTTTCAACGGACGGGTATATAGATACACACGAGTACCTACTTGCTCATTCGAATGAATACTTGAACCTGTCCCACCAAATTAAACAGGTAAATTAGACGGATATATATTTGATTTTTCCTCGCGAATACGAAAACGGATAGTCATTAACATCCTGAACCTGACCTGTTGTCATTCATAATTTTGACTGAGATGAGACGGTGAAAAAAGATTGATATATATATATATATGATTGCCAATCCAATAGGTATTTTTTTTCTTTACCTATGGGTATGTATTTTTTTTTTAGCCGTTGGATCACCATCTAATGGTGATCTAATGGCTATAATGAAGTGCATGAAAAAACGTGCATAATTAATGCTCTTTGCATGAAAAGATGTGCATCATTAATGTTCTTTCTCTCTCTCTTACTTTTTACAATAAAAAAATATACATGCTAAATTTTCATTGGCCAAATTGATACCTATCCATAGGTAAAAAAAAAAATACCCACTGGATTGGTGCTATATATATATATATATATATATATATATATATATATGATTTTGGGTGAGTAGTGTATAGTAAACACATGCATGATTTTGGATTCTATAGTAAGTACAAAATGCTGTGAATTCTTTTATTTTTTATACATATTTTGAGATTTAAAAAGAGAAAAAGAAAAACATTTCGTGTTGGTCTATTGGCATTACGTTCAAAATCAGGCATTTGTTTATTTATGCCTCACAACTTTTTATTCGGGTTAACAGGCCATCACAACTTTTTACCTAACCCATCTCATAATATAGCCTTCTAAAATTTTCTTTTGAAAAAAGGAAAATAAAAATAAAATCCACACTTAAAAAATATTATGAGAAGTGCATGTTCACTTTTTTTTTTTTTTTGGCTTTGTTTTCAACCATTGAATCTCATACGTGAACTTTACTAAATATTTACAAATAAAGTCTGTACATTAAACAGAGATAGAAAGAGGTACATAAAGTGAAGGGTGGATACAGTATTCCTAAAAAGGGGAAAAAAAATATGTCCGTCAGCTCTTTTATTTCAAAAAGAAAATGTATGCTGGAATGAAAGGTAGTTGGTTTTTATAATTCAATCACCTCAACTGGGCCATGGAAAGTTGCTTCTCATCTTTCCTTGTCTAATTCATTATTGATCCATATGACCATTAGTATTGAGATAAGAAATTATTGAGGTGCAACAATTTGAAATTTTGACTCTATAAAATAATATTTTGAGATTAAAATGTTTGTAAATTAATACACTGAGTTGACTTTTTGAATAATTTTAACTGATAAAAAATAATAATATCCTTAAAATTAAGAAAAATAATAAGGATTACTCCAACTTTAATGGGAATTTATATTATTTTTTCGTTGCTAAAATTAGTCAAAAAGGTAATTCAATATATTAATTTTCAAAATTCTTATCTTTAGGGTATTATTTACATAGTCTAAATTTCATGGTTTAAATTATAGAATACTCAAATTTTAGTTTTTTTTTTTTGGCAATTCACCCTTTGATTTCATACGGTGACATTTCAAAAAAGTTGAAGAAGTCCCCAATTTTAAATTTTTTTTTGAAAATCTTAAATTTATTTAAAAAATACCACTTTTAAAAATATTAAAAAAATATCACTTTATATAAATAATAAGGTACTTGAGATGACCGGTATTACTTGAGGTAATAGATCTAGTTACATTAAATAACTTGATTGGTTACCTCGAGGCTCGAATACCTTTGAAAAAGTACTAATTTTGAAAACAAATTAGCTTTGTCTAAATATTTTTTAAAAGTGTTATTTTTCTAAATAAACTTTGAAAAATTATATATTTTTTAAATAAAATATGGAATTTTTCAAAGAGTCTTATAGAAAAACAACCAAATTTTGAGTCTCTTTAAAATAAATGTTCATTTTTCAAATGTAATAGTAAAATAATCAGTATATCAACATATATATTACATGTAAAATACTCGAGAAATTTACGCTTAGTACCTATTTTCAAAACTTATTTTTATAAATATTCATTTTTAATTTTCTTTCAAAAATATCTATTTTTATAATTCGTATGTCATATACAAATTGTAAGTGGTCCACATTTATAGTGTTAATTTTATCTAAAAGGTACAGATTTTATGTATAAAATATAAACAGTATATATTTATATTGTTTACTATGGTTTACATTTTTCATTATAAATTTAACCTATGTTATATATTTTAAAATGTATGCTAATTTTTAGTGTAATTTTTATTCATAAAATATAGACTACGGTGTATATTTAACTCATATATAAAATAATTGTGACATATATTTCTCAAAAAATAGGTATAAAAATGAGAATTTACGAAATAAAAATAAAAAAATATTTATGAAAACATGGTTTTTAAAATAGTAAACTTTCCTCAAAAAATACTCAGGATATAAATTATAACTGGTATATAAATATATATACAAAGTGTAAAAATATATGAAGCTAATCATCTAGCAATAAAAAAGAGAAAAATTGATATTTATTAAAATCAAATTAAAAAAGTGAACATCGACCAAAATTTTTCTTTTTGAAAATGTTTAACCCGTCTAGAATTTTTTAACTTTTAAACTTTTGGTGTAGATGTTTTTAAGAAGCCCTTAATTACATGCAAGTGGAAGGAAAAGAGTCGGGTATTTTAATATTATTAGTAAAGCTAAGTGTATATGACATTTCGTAAAGGTCTTATATCACAAATACATTATTTGGGTCATTTGATGTAAATTTCAAATTTTAATTATGCTACATATGGTCTAAAGAAAAAAAAAAACAAAAAACTAATACCGGTAACTACCTCAGAAATCGTAATGATTAATTAGTAATGCCATTTTGTCCGGGGTTGCCAAACTTAATTTGAGTGTATTTCACGTGGGAAAAAAACAATCCTCAAAGAAGCTAAAATTACTAAAGCTATTTATTTATTTGAGTAAATCGTATAAAAAAAAATATATCCTGACGACAGATTTTCTGTATTTTTAACCTCAAATTCTGAGCTTTGCGTAAAAAAAAAAAAAAAAAAAAAACCACATTTGGAATTTCATAAAGGCTGTACCATCAGCCCACCTTTTTTTTTCTCTCCAATTTTTGCAATGAAAAGACGATTTTACCCTTGGTTAAATAGCTTAGTTACCCCATAGGATACGTACTCCCTGTTACCAAACAATTTTTTTAAAAAAAATGAATTTAACATATTAGTTTAATTTGTATTGAAGGACAACTGACTTGTCGAAATCAAATCACTCGAGAAAATAAATTTACCTGATACTTCAATAATCATCTATGAAGAAGAAACCCAAAGAACCCAGTAAACCCATCTTAATAGATCTAGAAACACCAAATTGAAGAACAAACCATGTACTAACCCATTTTGCAAAAATGTAACAAAAAAATATGGGAACACCCAAGCTTTCTAGGAACTCACATCAGTGAAGGAGGGTATGAAATCGAAAATCAAAATATGATGAGAGTTGATTAAATTTGTATTTGTCTATGAGAATTGAAAACTGATTTGAATTGGCAAAATAGTTCGTAAATTTGGGAATTGAATAAAATTCAGATTCATTGTCACGATCAGAAATCCAATATCGTGACTTTTAGTAATTTTATATTAAAATTATGATAAATAGTCATTTTTACAAAATTCTAGCAAATTTAATTTTTAGAATTTTAATTTTTAGTCCTCAAAAATAGGTAAAATTCAAAAGTAAGAATTCTCTCAATACTTTTAATTTTTCTAGAAAATATACACTTAATATTTAGAAGAATTCAATTTAATTCATTTGGAAACTTTTCATTTACAATCACGAAGTTCAATAAAATGAATCTAACGTCCAAACAATTTACATAAAATCATTTGTATGTATTAGAGTTCAATTTAATAGTAAAATTTATCCTCATACATCCACCTAATAAATATATTATTATTGGTTAAATAAATTTGACATAGAAAATGGAAGTTGATACATGGTACGAATCAACCAATGAAGAGGATTGGAATTACAAGCACATATCAAGCATACTTATCAAGCCATTAGAATAATTACCGCAAAATAAATCAATACTTGAAAGTATGAAGAAGTAAGAAATAAGTACATGAATATTTAATAGAAACTTAATTATCTTTTTGAATGGATGCAATTTTACCAAACTTGCATGATTAATACATTTTTCTAAATTTCATTTATAAACTAAGTTTATNTATATATATATATATAAAACTAGGTAATTAAACCTCTATCTCGAGATGATAGTTGTACCAAGCTAATGACACTCGAAAAATCTCATGTTGGTCATTTAGGTATTCGGACGGTCGTTTTAGAATTTCGGTAAGCTAACTTTGAAATATAACTTTTCCAACGGAGTCACGAATAAGAAATGGAGGTTACTATTGAATGTCTAACGCCCAAAATAGTTAGGTTAAACATTTATTTTGAAAAATTTGGGTTACAGGCCAAAATCCAGCCCGTGACACGTAAAACGATATTATTCACGAGTCTCGGAATTTGTTTCACCTTCAAATATATTGATATTATATATCAAAACTTGTTTTTTGACTTCTTTAAATCCAAATTTTAAGTCAAAACTTCATTTCGAGGTCTCTGGCATTATTCGGCCTTAATTCCTTAAAGTTACAAAAATACTATTTTTCTAAAGTTTTTAGAAAAATATAATTTTTGCTGAATATTTAGAAAAATATCATTTTTTTAATATTTCTGAAACAATCATTATCACATAATTATTTAGGAAAATATCACTTTTGAAAATATCTAAAAAAGTATCGTTTTTTCCTAATTATTTGTAAAAATGTTATTTTTGCATAGATATTTCCAGAAATAACAGTGTTCTAATCTCGTCTCAAGGCCCAATCTCATTAGTAACAGATTCAGTCAACACTATTTAAATTTGCAAACATATCATTTTTGTGTCCTGAATTAGAAAAATATCACATTTTACAATTTAATAGTTCTCTCAAATCAGTCATCATTTCAATACAATACCACCATATTTTTTCATGATTCAATATCCTCTTTCACCTCATATAATTCTTACGGCTATAAGAATAGTATCACAAAAATAATTGTATATATGCCACAAATTAGTTTATAAAACGCCCAAATAAACTTAGAAATCGACTTACTGGAACTGATTTGCTTTAAAGGGTCGACACCGGTGGGAAAAAAGGAGAAGAGAAGCTTGGGCTTGTGCTCTATGGTAGTGGCTGGTTTTGCTATAGATTACATAGAAGAAGAAGAAGGAAGGAAGAAGGAGAAAAAGAAAAGGAAAAAGAAAAAGAAAAAGAAAGAAAGAAAGAAAGAGAGAGAGAGAGAGTAAGAATGTTGTCGGGTACGAGAGGAAGTTAAGGGAAGAAAGTGTATTTAAAACTGAAAAGTCGATCCCACCAATTAATTAAAATATTCTATTTTTTCTATATATTTTTTAAATTTTTTTTACAAAATTTTTAAGGCAAAAATAATTGGAATACTCTTGACAAATTCAGGGTTTTATATCCAGAATCATCTATCTTATACAATGACAGAGCTAATTCAGTCACCGTTCTCCCGTATTTTTTAAAAAATTATATTTTGTACCTCTATTTTGTCTAAAATTCTCAATTTTATCTTTTATTTGCCCTCTCCTAAATTTTTATAATTATAGTCTTTACCTTCTTTTAGTAAAAAAAAATTCAAAAATGCCCCTAATATGACCTACTAGCTTTTTAAAAAAAAATTTCTGAATTTTACTTACATTATTTTGAAGTACTATATTTGACCCATATTTTGGATAATTTTTTTTTAGACTCACTTTAAATACCCGTTTTAATTTTATATTGGTTTATGTTGACTAACGTGTTTCAAAATTAGCTAGAAAAAATTTATTATATCTCCCTAACAAAATTTCCTAGTTCTGTCACTAATTTCATATAAAAAATATTAAAAATAAATAAACTTAACCTAGTAAAGGAGATGATTATGCATAAGTCAATATCTCAATATCTTGAAGCTACATGGGCGATCTCCATGGCTAAAAGATTTATTGTTGCATGTCAGAGGATGGACGGACTGAAGCGAATATGCTATGGATAGCTCAAGGTAGTCGTCACACGAACAAATCAAGGATTTGAGGGTTATTCGGTTGGCTAAGGCTGTTAGGTCATCGATAGTAGAGGGAGAAATGTAAGGGTTTAGGGTTTTAGGAAGAAGAAAAAGGCTTTTTAGTTTTTAATTTTTTTTACTTTTTTTTTAAATAAAGTCATTTACCTATTTAGAAATTAGGATACATAACCTTAATTCAGATTCACCAGTTTTTTAGGAGAGAAATTTGAAATATGAAAAGGGAAGGTGTAGATTTTTTGAAATTTCAAATATGGAATTTTTTTTTTTTGGCAAAGACTATTCAGGGTTAAAAATGTAGAAAGTGCATTGCTGAGGGGTTTTTTTTTTTTCCAGTTTATTCTATTTATTATCATTCTTTTATGCATAAGGATTTAGACACCAAAATCTTATACAAAAAATTTACACTAATAAAGTGGTATCATTTTTAGACACATAATTATAGATGACGTGGTCACACATTCAAAAATAAAATAATTAAAATGAATGGACGTCATGCGGCATTGTATTGTTTTGTTTTTTTGTTTTTAATAAGAGTATGGTTTGGAATTTTAGATCTCTACATTAGAGGTGCAACGTGGACCCTAATTTCCTCGACTAAACGTAGGAGGACCCAATACCAATGTCCTCGTGTAAAGAAAGGATAAGGCTAATTTCAGGTTTTTAACACTTTCATCTATACAAATAAAAAGAATTATGAAAGTAAGGTGTGTCATTTTTTTTTCTAATTTCCACACTGCTTTTTTCTTTTTTAGAAATATCACTTTTTTAGAAGTTTTTACGAAAATACTATTTTTAAAATAATTATTGGTTACTAGTTTTTTAAAACTAGTTATTTGTTACTGGTTACCAGTTATAAATACTTTTGTTAGTAATTACTAGTATTTAAAAATTTGTTATCAGTTACTATTTTAAAATGGGACTTTGGAAACTTATACCTATTTTTCAAAAAATACTACTAAATTTACGACTTTTCAAACATAATAAAAAATTCGTATGACTTTTCAAGATATTTTTCTAAATACATTGGGAGCTAGAAAATGCAGTAACATTTTAATAAATAAGCCATTTTTTTTAAGCAAAAAACCACGAAGGTTTCTGTAAACTATTTTGTTTTTCTTTTAACGGAATATCCTGTATGTAAGAAAATTATAGGAAACCATAAAAGTTTTTTAAAAACCAATTTGGTTTTTTTTTAGTGGAATGCTATCACATAATACCATAAAATTTTCTTGGAAACTAATTTAGTTTTCTAGTGGAGTGCTATTTATGTAATTAAATCACAAGAAACAATAAAAATTTCTTAGAAACCAGTTTAGTTTCTTTGTAGCAGAATATCCTGTATGTAAATAAATTACAGGAAACTATAAAAATTTTAATTTCTTTAGCAGAATGCAATGTATATAAGTAAATTATAGAAAACCACAAAAGTTTCTAGGAAACAATTTTGGTTTCCTTTTAGTAGAATACTATATTGCTAAATAAATCACAATAAACTACAAAGGTAATTGGTTTTCATATAGCAAAATGTCTTGTAGTTAAGTAAATTATAGGAAACCACAAATATTTCTTAGAAACTAGTTTAGTTTTCTTTTAGTAGAATGCCTTGTGTGTAAATAAATCATAGGAAACCACAAAAATTTTTTGGAAACTAGTTTAGTTTTTTTATAGCAGAATGCCATATATGTAAATAAATAGACAAAAAATCTAGAATTTCGAGTACAAAAACTTTCTTAGTAGGTAATATTAAGTTTCTATACATATATTTCAATTATTCTATGTCCAAAAGGAATAAATAAAGGGAAAAAAAAATAGAAAATTGATAAATTAATGGTGAAGGTTTTGAAAAAAAAAGAGTTTAAAAAGAGAAAATAAAAAAAAAAAGGAAAAAAAAGAAAGAAAATAGCAAAGGTTTAAAAAAAGAGTAATAATATTTAGTGCGGAAAAAAAAATTTAAATGGGTTATAAAAAATGAATTTAAAAAAAATGAAAAAATAAAGGAAAGAGACAAAATCACAATAAACCACAAAGGTAATTGGTTTCCATATAGCAGAATTTCTTATAGTTAAGTAAATTACAAGAAACCACAAATATTTTTTAGAAACTAGTTTAGTTTTGTTTTACTAGAATGCCTTGTATGTAAATAAATTATAGTAAATCACAAAAGTTTTGTGGAAACCAGTTTAGTTTTTTTTATAGCCGAATGCCATGTATGTAAATAAATAGACAAAAAATCTAGAATTTTGAGGACAAAAACTTTCTTAGTAGGTAATATTAAGTTTCTATACATATATTTCAATTATTCTATGTTCAAAAGGAATAAATAAAGGGAAAAAAAAAAAAGAAAATCGATAAATTAAGGATGAAGGTTTTGAAAATAAAGAGTTTAAAAAGAGAAAACAAAAAAATAAAAAAATAAAGGGGAAAAAAAGAAAGAAAACAACAAAGGTTTAAAAAAAGAGTAATAATATTCAGTGTGGAAAAAAAATTTAAATGGGTTATAAAAAATGAATTTAAAAAAAATGAAAAAATAAAAGAAAGAGACAAAAAATAGATAAATTAATGATAGAGAGAATCAAACCAGGCTAGAATATAGACTAACTTTAACCCAACCATTATACCAACCTGTGTTTTCATTTATTTACATTACTTTTTAATTAATAGAACTTTCTAGTTTTGCCATCATATCTTAGGTAGTATAAATGGAATCATTTCTCCCTCGTTCATATGGAAAAGTATTTAATATTCAAAGATCGTACTTTAGGAAATATTTTTTAAATGATTGTACAAAGTGTCATTTTTCCTCTAAAAATGATATATTTTTAAAAAATACGATACTAGACCTAAAAAAAACTTAGCAAACTGTACTTTTCTAATTCTTTTCTAAAAAATGCATAGATGGCCTAATTTTCTTGCTAATTTCCTCGACTATATGAGAAAAGGATATGGATAGGAATATTTAGGCTATTTGTTCCTTTTTTAGGACTATGTCGATATAATTATTTTTTTAGGACTGAAAGTTAGGAGTAAGTCGAGAGAGAAAAAATTAGCTTTCAAAATTACCCTTGGTCAAAAGTGAGGAGGTGGTAGGTGAGAGCATTAAATGACTGTTGTTTATTTTACCTCATTTTCTCTCATTTTTCTTTCATTCTCGTTCTCTTTTTATCTTTCTTTCAATTCTTCTTCTTGGTTCTCTATCCAAAATCGAAGATTGGTTTTCATCTCATGAAGAATATAATTAATCTCTTCATCTCATGAGGAATATGAATGCTTGTTTATTCTCATTCTATGTTTTTCTTTCTTTCTCTCTCTTTCTTATTCTTGTTGATGATTTCTTTGTCTCTCTGCCTACTTTCTTTCTCTTTCTCTACACCTTTCTATTTCTCTATTTCTTAATAGATCTTTTACTACTTAACTAAAAAAAAACACTCACATGAAAAAAAGTTTGATATCGATAGGTGGAGAGTTTTTCAAATTTTAAAGATAAGTAAATAAGTTTTGTTTAAGAATAGTTTAATAAAGAAGGACTATGATACTGATCTAGGTAACAATATGCTAAAAATTCCATATTTTGATTTATTCATAATCATTTTAATATCTTGTAGATCTCATTGGTTAATGTATGGCCAATATGAAACTGATCTTTAAGCTCAATTTAATCTTGACATATGTTCAAAAAATTTTGACTAGTACATCATTATTTTGAATTCACTTATCATTCATTGATTAAATGTATCAACGTATGTATCATAGAAAATATTATTCTATCTTAGGATATAGATTTTGAGTTATTTTGTGGATATGGAAATTGTTCTTCTCATTAATAAGACCTCTTTGAGCAGAGTCCATTTAATTCAGACTTAATTGCTATAATTTCCGAAATTACAATCTAAAATAAATCCTAACAACTAGATCAGTACTAACATTAAAATATAATATGTTTTTCATTTATAGTCATGATGTTCTTGACTTTAGGTCAGGAAGTTCTTGACTTAGGGTCAAAAAATTCCTGATATAGAGTCAAGAAGTCATTAACTTCAGGTCAAAAACTTCCAGACTATAAGTGATGAATTTCTTGACTTAGTTCTTGATTTAGAGTCAAGAAGTTATTGACTTAGAATCAAACTTTTCTTGACTTCGAGTGAAGAAGTTCCTGACTTGAGGCCAAGAAATTATTAATTTTTGGTCAAGAAGTGATTGATTTGGGGTTAAGATGTTCTTAACTCGAGGTCAAAAAGATATTGAGTTAAGGAAAAAAAAAGACTTGATTTAGAGTCAACAACATTTTTAGTAAGGGATATAAAGTATTATATAAAACTTGGTCACAATATTGTATATGATATGTTTTTAAATTTATAAATTGAAACTTATTGAGCCTATGCTAGGATTTTATTATCTGAAGTCAAAAAGTTTGTTATATTTTGTTTTCCAATTCATTAATTAGGTCAAGAATGTATTGATTTTCGTGTTAAGAATTTCTTGAATGAGATCACAATCTCTTTAATCTAAAAAGTTAATATAATTTTATGTGCTTATCAATTCAAAAAGTTCTCAACCTTAGGTCAAGTAATACTTGTCTTGAAGTCAAGATAAACGTGATATAGAGTAAATTTTTTCGACCTAGAGTCAAGATAACCCTGACATAGAGTCAAGTTTTTATTAACCTGGAGTAATAGATAATATCTTTATTAAAGGCATTAAATTTTATCGAAATATCTACTAAATAGATAACTTTTAGAAAAATAATAGTCATCGAATATACCAAAAAATATAAGTAAAAACTAAATATTATTCACCAACCATATAAACCACAAGCCAAAAAAAAAAAAGAAAAAAAGTAATTGTTAGAACCACAATCAAAATAAAGCATTGTCTTTGCATTCCTAAATTAGGTTACTCCTATCGGTCAGTTTCAATATAATTCTCATATTTATGCAATTCATGATAATACAACTCGCACATAAACTTATGAAGTAACTAGCTTGTCAGATATTAGAAACTCAACATACTTGATGACAAACATATTACAGTCTCTATTGAATAATAACAAAATACCTTGACTTAGGGTAATGACCTTTCTGACCTAAGATCAAAGAGCACTTGACCTAAGATGTCAAAAGTTCTTGACCTCAATCAGAGAAATTCAAATAAACAGGAGGTCAAGAACCTTTTAACTTTCTAGTCAAGAAGTTCTTGACTAGAAGGTCATAAAGCATTTGAGTTAAGGTTAAGAAGCACCTGAGAAGAGTAAAAAAGATTTTAACTAGGGTCAAGAAATACTTAGCTCATATCAGATCCAAAAAAATCTTAACTCTAGTAAATAAGCTCTTGACCAGAGCTAAGAAACACTTAGCTTTGGTCTATAACTTTTGGACCTGGATCAAGAAAAACTTGATCCGAATTAAGAATTTTTTGACCTTGGGTCAGGATATTCTTAACCGTATTAGAATATTCAACCTTTGAAATATTTAGTCTATTCGATAAAGTCAATATAGCTTTTTTTCTCTCCTAATATGCAATCTCAAAAAATAAGGATTTTCACATAAATATAAAAAACTAACATTTGCTTATTCGTACGCAGTTTCTACCGTATTTTTGCCTTTGAAATCGACTGAGATTTGCTTGGGAATAGTGGGCTTCAGCATTGGAGTCTTTGCTGGATACTTAAATAGGGATTTCGTCTTTTTTTTTGCCGACGACGTGCCTACAATTTTTGAAGAGGACTTTTTAGCTTTAGTTCGATGGATCTTCACCATTGTTGATTTTTTTGGGTTTATTGGAGAAAAGAGAAAAGTTTATTGACAAAAGTGGTGTGAGATTTTAAAGTTTAAATTAAAATGGTTTTTGGATGGGTTTTGAACTCGATTTTATGAGTTTTTTTTTTTTCGATTTCAGATAGAAAATGGAGAGAGAAAAGAAAGAAAATGGTAAAACAGAAAGAAAAATGAGAGAAAATGGATGCTTGATAATTTTACGGGAAGTGTCCGAGGCACATAAAATCTGAGTGGAGTCATGTTAGAAAATGGCTGGGTTAAGGGTATCACCGTATTTCATATCACGTGGTCCGATGTTTCAGTCCCAAAAAAACTTATTTGAAAAATGTAGCCTTAAAACAGGCATTTTGGCCCAATTTAGTCCTATTCATGTCCTTTTCTCCGACTATACATGGGGCGACCCAATACCAGTGTTTTAACATTGAGCCCGGCCCAAATTATCTTACTTGTAGTCCCTGCCAGAAACCCTAGCTCTCATTCCCCTCATAGTCAGTCACAAGCAGAGAGAGTTGAGAGGGAGAGAGATACACTAGAAAAACCAGAGAGAGAGAGAGAGAGAGACTCGGGAGGAGCAACAATGGTGTCAGGATCAGGGATCTGCGCGAAGAGGGTTGTGGTGGACGCAAGGCACCACATGCTCGGTCGTCTGGCTTCGATCGTGGCGAAGGAGCTTCTCAATGGCCAGAAAGTGGTGGTGGTACGGTGCGAGGAGCTCTGCATTTCGGGAGGCCTCGTGAGGCAGAAGATGAAGTACATGAGGTTCCTTCGCAAGCGCATGAACACCAAGCCCTCTCATGGCCCCATTCACTTCCGTGCTCCGGCCAAGATCTTCTGGCGCACCGTTCGTGGGTCGGTTCCGTTTTTCCCTCTTTCCCAACATTTTGCCCTAAATTCAATAATTTTATGCTTTTTTCTGAAATGGGTGGGTTTTTTTTTGTTTTTGGCAGAATGATCCCTCACAAGACTAAGCGTGGCGCAGCTGCACTTGCTCGATTGAAGGCTTACGAGGGCATTCCTTCCCCTTATGATAAGACGAAGAGAATGGTCATACCGGACGCTCTCAAGTGAGTTTTTTTCAATGTATAGCTATTTGTAATTATTGGTTGTTTTGATTGTTTTTGTGACATGGGTTTTGTGTGAAAATGTGTAATTAGGGTTTTGAGGCTTCAGAAGGGGCACAAGTACTGCTTATTGGGTAGGTTGTCATCAGAGGTTGGATGGAACCATTATGACACCATCAGGGTAAGATGTCCTTTGATTTTTTCATTCTACCGTAGTTTTTTGAGCTGATGAAATGGGATCAAATCTCTTTTTAGTTTGAACTGGGCTTATTGACAGATGTGGATAGCAAGATGTTGTTATTATATCTTTTAGTCCTCTAATGGTATTCATTGGCGATTGCGTACGAAATTACTTACTGTAGTAGAGCTTTTCTTTACATTTGGTGTTTGCTCAATGGAGTAACTTTAAGGTTCTGTCGAAGTTAGTTACTTTGATTTAGTTTCCCAATATATGCAACGTAGTAATGATTATTACAGTTCAAAGTTTTATCTATGCATATTGGCGCCTTTACTCAAGTTCAGTACATATTTGCCATCTCTAATTTAATTTTGCGGTCGGCCTACAAAATTGTTAGCGAGAAAGTACGATTGAGTGAAATGTGATTACTTTTGGCTTGTTCGTTTTCAAAATTGTTAGCGAAAAAAATACGATTTGAGTGAAATTTGATTACTTCTGGCTTGTTTGTTTTCTAATAAATCATAACTGAATCAGCCAGTGTGAAAGTTAGATTCATATTTCATCTGTTTAGCCATATCCCAAGTTTTCTGAAATTTGTGTTGTTCTCAGGAACTTGAAAAGAAGAGGAAGGAGAAGGCTCAGTTGGCATACGAGAGGAAGAAGCAGCTGAACAAACTTAGGTTGAAAGCTGAGAAGACTGCCGATGAGAAACTAGACTCCCAACTAGACATTATTTCTGCAGTCAAGTACTAAATATTATTACCAGAAACTAGTTAGTTACCTCCAATTTTGTTAAGGATTTTCTTTTTCGTCAGGTTGTTGTGTTTTATCCAATGACTTCGGATCCGTAATATCTCAAAGTGAACAGCCACCATGTTTTTTTTTGGTTTCTGAGTGTAGAATTTCTTATTTGACTTGCATACACTTTGTTCACTTTTGTTTTTGGTGTGAGTTAAGTGCGTTGGCTATTGGCTATACCTGTGGCCGAGAGCCAGTGCTAGGCTCTTCCAGTTTGGTTGTGTTGAATTCATCATTGATGCTCTTCCTATGCCAAGGAAATCTCGAAATTTTTAACCTGGTGCTGCTTCTCAACATTTGATTTGATCAACCTTTTAATTTTATCATCTTCAAGAATTTATTATGCCAGCACTTGTTAAGTTACAACGGTATTCCAAAAAGAAAACAGGAATTTTAAGTGATGAAACTCTGAAATCTTAAAGCATTGCCGTTGTATGCCATAGGTTGACAGATACAGGGATCATCTCTTATTTAGTGTCAAATTAATTTATAGCCGATAGCATAATTTAGCGGAGTACAAGAATCGTCTTTCAATGCTTTGCCTTTTCACGGCACCAAGCACATGTTAAATTCGTGTAGCATTATACCGGAAGTAATGAAGAACGGTTTGTAATTTCTGAGTTTGTAATTTTTAGATTACTATTAATTTATTACGAATTACAGTAAAGAGTCAAAGTAAGAGTAATGTGCTAAATTTAGGGTTTTGTTATTCTGTTATTTTTGGACAAATATAGAAACGTCAACTCCAAACAAATGACCTTATTGGATCTTAATCATTAAATTTTACTTAAATTATTAAAAAGTTCCATTTTAATCCTTCTTGTTATAGAATTTGTTTTAGGGCAAACTACAAAAAACACCTTAAGCTGTGAGTATTTTGTAATTTAAACTATGAAATTTAGACTCTAAAATAATATATTGAGATTTTGAATTTGTAAAAATTGATATATTGCACTAATTTTTTTGACTATTTTTACTAATAAAAAGACAATAATATTTTTTATTAAAACTAATTAGTCCATGTTATTCTCCTAAATTTTGATGGTATTATTACTTTTTACTTACTAAAGTTATTTAAAAAATCAATCAAATACATCTATTTTCAGAAATTCTTAATTTTAGAATATTATTTTGTAAAATCTAAACTTTATAGTTTAAATTGCAGAAATTTAAATTTCGGAGTATTTTTTTCTTCTTAGTTTAATCTTCGTTTCATTAATAAAAAGAGTACACGAGACATTCCTTTTTTGTACTCATTGCTAATGTAGAAACTATTATAAGGTTTTTATTTATTTATCGTAGGAATTATTTATTTTATATTTTTTAATTAGTTTCTATCGTTCTATTGGGTATTTTAATTAAACTAGGATTCTATGTCCTAGGCATATTAGAATACCCAATAAGATAATAGAACACTAATTAAAAAAATATAAAATAAATAATCTGAAAATTAATGAATATAAATCCTTAAAACTTTCTAATACATCTTACCTCAATTTTATGTGCAGTAGACCAATATTATAAAAGATCAGAATATAAAAACAATTAAATAAAAACTAACTGTGTATCAGATAAAAATACATATTAAAACTGGTTAATATATGATATTTCATTAAAATCAATAATGCATAGGCCAAATGCCTCTTTTTTTTTTTTTAAATATAAAAAAATGAATATAATAAATAACGAGAATAACTAAAATGAAATATTTTTAATAATTTAAGAACTAATACAATGAAATTTAAAATCTAAAAACTAACATAAGATTTTTCCCACACCACAAGGACCAATATAGATACATCTCGTTTTTCTCTTAAAAATTAGAGGGAGTATATAACATAAGGAACTGAAATGATACATTTTAATAATTTAAGAATCAATATGATGAAATTTTAAGTTTAGAAACTAAAATGCGACTTTCGTTTTATAATTCAAAGATCAATAAATATTTATCCAATTTGTTTTTCTCACAAATAGTACGATAAGCATTTTGAGTCTAGAGCCTCTTCTCTGCATGGAATATAGCATGACAGTAGGATTCTACTTCCTTGAAGGATAATATTACAAATTAAAATGTGAAGGAAAAAGCGGAAAAACAAAAGCTAACCCGTCGACAGCAGGGATCGAACCTGCGCGGGCGAAGCCCAACAGATTTCAAGTCTGTCTCCTTAACCACTCGGACATATCGACCTCCCGTCACATTTCAGCCAAAAAAACATTAATATCAACAAGTTTGTTTGTTTGTTTCTTTGTTTGTTTGTTTGTTTTTTTTTAATTAATTAATTAATTAGTTAGTTTTATTTTTTTAAACTAACACGTACTTGCATGAGCACCAAATGAAAAAAATCGTATCACAAATTTTATATAGTAAAAAAACCACTAATGCATTAGAAATTTTTGTCTCTCTTAGTAGACTATAGTAGGCCCCTAAATGATCGGTTTGCCTTCATGATAGTACTTTCCTTTCCATAAAAGATATCACATATATTGAGGAGTAAAGTAAGAAATTGGAAGCAAAGCCAAAAGGAGAGCTACATAATAATATCATTCTTCTCATGCGGCTTTGTTAAGCATCCTATGCATCTCCCACTAATTTGTGTTAGGCCTCCTAAACTTGCATTTCAAGCTTTGACTCATAATACTCATCTGTTTCCCCTTTTTTTGGCAGGTCCCCCGAAGTACAACTAAAATATATAGATATATTTTTCCTATACACACACACACATATTCTCTTATAAGGCTTATCAATAGTAACTTTGAATAGCGTAAAAACCATACGAAAGGTTTTATAAAAAGGGAAAATAATAAATAGGGAACATGCAATATAAGCTTTTGGATGTAGTCCCTATGGACAAAAATAAGGACTTGCTCCGTTGCATAAACAGAATTAAGAATTTCACACAATAGAATGTTTAAGTATGATATTACATTATTATGCTCAATATTTATGTATAAAACTAACTTATGTGTAGAATTACATCCCACACGTACGCAATTGGCTACCCACTATAGCCCCCATATATATATATTTGATGGATATAGCCCCGATATTATATATATACCCAAATATATAACTTAGAAGTTATTCTCCTAAATTATACTTATTTTTTTTTAAAATTAAAAACAAGAGAACGTTAACGGCTAGTACGTTCCACACTCTACAACGTGTTATATTCCTACAGAGTAATAAAAATAATATAAGACATGGGTGGTGTTCTTAGTCTTCAACCAAAAGTTGGCCATCGTATTCAGGAGCTACTTTTTCAACAACTACTAACACTAGCTAGTATAGTATAAGCACTACTGGTTGTTTAGTATGGTTTAAGCTACTACTTATCATTCATCATACATCATTACCGTAATTGTTGCCACTTAAAAGTCCTACCCTGCCTTCATCATCGTCATCACCATCTCCATCCACTGTACCTTACACTAACGTACTTTTCTTTTCTTTTCTTAATTGTCTTTCCTTTACGTCTTGAAATATATGCAGAAAGAAAAGCACTTTTACTCATTGCACTTTCATCAAATTCTCACTCCCACCCTAAGAAACAATAATTTCTCCTCAAACTCAGTTCCCTTTTCTCCTGTTTATCCACCCTCATACCGTTAAAGATCCATTTTTGTTTATTGGGTTTGTCTTTTCGGTCTCGCTGGTTCTAGAGGACTATACTACATTTTCACAACTTCTGATACTTCCATGGACCGGAGGAGTTTGTGGTTGTTTTTATTTTTGTTTTCTGGCTTTTGGGTAGTTTCTTTCTCTGATCATGATGGTATGCAAATGTTTTCATTTTTTGGGTTTGTTTTTTTTTTTTTTTTTTGGGAAATTTAAGTCCTTTTTGTGATTGAAACTAAGCCCAACAATGTTAGTACTTGATTAGCTATATGTTGATTAATCATGGGATTTTCATTGGTTTTTCCCAGGTTTCTTGAGCTTAACTTGTGGTGGAACTACAAATTTTACTGATACATCTGGTGTGTCATGGATCCCAGATAGTGAATATATAAGTTCAGGCAACATATCTACTATTACTTACACAGACAACAACTCCTCATCAACTGTCTCAGCTCGGTATTTCCCATTTTCCCGAGGTCGAAAATGTTATAGAATACCAGTAAAGAATGAATCTTCTTTGGTTCTTGTTCGAGCTCAGTTTGTGTATAAAAACTATGATGGGCTTGGGAAACCCCCAGCTTTCTCTGTGTCCCTTGGAACATCCATTGTTGGCTCAGTAGACCTTGCTAAAAATGATCCATTGGTAGAAGAATTTGTGTGGCCAGTTAGTAAAGACACACTGTCGTTTTGTTTGCTTGGGGTTCGACGAAAAGGCTCTCCTGTTATTTCCTCACTCGAAGTTCGGCCACTTCCTCAAGGAGCTTACACAAGTGGAATGGAAGACTTCCCAAATAATTCTCTTAGGAAGAATCATCGAATCAACTGTGGTTACACAAATGGGTCTCTTCGGTAAGAACTTTGAGCCTCTTTTACATACTGAATTCTACGGTTTATGGCAGTTTGCTCAAATTTGATTTGTCTTGAAACAGGTATCCTTTGGACCCCTATGATCGAATATGGGATTCTGATCAGAGCTTTACCCCATTTCATGTTTCTACTGGGCTTAAGATTCAAGTTAGTTTCAATGGGTCTGCCAGTATTATGGAGAGTCCCCCAGCTGCCATTCTTCAGACTGCCAGAGTCTTGGCACGAAGAGAGGTTTTGACATATAACTTGCCCCTTGATTCACTCGGCGACTATTACATAATCCTCTATTTTGCTGGAATTCTTCCAGTTTTCCCTTCTTTTGATGTGATGATCAATGGGGAGGTCGTACAGTCGAACTATACTATAAAAACTTCAGAAGTTAGTGCTTTATATTTTACTCGAGAAGGAGTAAAGAGCTTGAATATCACACTTAAGAGCGGTAGCTTCTATCCTCAAGTCAATGGAATTGAAGTATACGGGATTATTGATATTCATCCAGAAGCTTCGTCAACCACAGGTAACGGTAAACAGTTAATCTGCATACTTGATGAGGCCAATCACATATTCGGTACTAAATTAATTTACTTGATCATCTTTCAGTTTCAGCTCTTCAGGTTATTCAGCAATCTACTGGTTTAGACCTGGGTTGGGAAGATGATCCATGTTCTCCTTCATCATGGGATCATATTGGATGTGAAGGAAGCCTTGTCACATCATTGTAGCTCCCCTAAATTCGTTTGTCTTTCGATTGTCTCCTTCTTTTCTATCGTGGCTTTTGATATGTTTCTTTTTTCCTCTGTTAGGGAGCTTCCAAACATCAATCTGAGGTCAATTAGTCCAACTTTTGGTGACTTACTGGATCTTAAAACACTGTATAAACTCTCTTTCACCATTCCTCTGTGTTGATAGCAAGACTTCAATTTCTCATACTCTGCTCCTTATATCGATATATGCTGATTTTGATATCAGGGATTTGCACAACACGTCACTTACTGGTGAAATTCAGAATTTGGGTAGCTTGCAACGTCTTGAGAAATTGTAATACCACATGATTCACAACACCAATTTTTTCTCTCTGAAAAACCTTGACAATTATTGAATCAAGCATTGTTTGCAGGAATATGAGTTTTAATCGGCTAACGTCCTTTGGTTCGGATTTGGAGAACTTAGTTAGCCTTCAAATTTTGTAAGTTTCATTTCTATACTTGTCAAGAGAAACCTTTACTCTGCCATTTTGTATCCTTGCAATAATGTCAATATATTGCATTCTATATTTTCTTTTCCTTTTCTTATGCAGGGACTTGCAACACAACAAATTACAAGGGACAGTTCCAGACGGCTTGGGAGAATTAGAGGACCTTCACTTACTGTATGCAACTTTAGAATTGTTGGAATACAAAATCTTCTCTTCTGATTTCAGTCAATCATGTTCATAGTTTCCTGGTATTCCCAACTTTACATTTTTCAGGAATCTGGAAAATAACAGCCTTCAAGGTGCCCTTCCACCATCTTTGAACAGAGAAAGTTTGGAAGTTAGGTATAGAGTTTGTCTCATATCTGTCATCTATATACATGAAGCTATTTAATTTTAGAATTCTGATGTGCCAATTCCATGCAGAACATCTGGAAATCTCTGCCTTTCATTCTCCGCAATGTCATGCAACGATGCGTCGTCCAATCCGTCTTCAATTGAGACACCCCAAGTGACCATCTTTTCCAAAAAGCAGCACACTTCTTCTGGATATGACCATCTAGCCATTATACTTGCCGTGACCGGGGGAGCCTTACTTGCTCTTCTGTGTCTCTCCCTTGCAATATTTTTGTACGTGAGGAAAAAGAGAAGTGCTGATGAAGTCGCATATACACAAAGTAGGCGGAACTATGCAAAGCCTTTTTTCATTGGAAGTTTAGTACTTCGTTTCTTGCTTTTTTGTATCATTCTTTTTGCCATTTCAGGGGTGGCAGTGGATATTCGAAACTGGAATTCAGCAAAAGTTTTCACTCACAAAGAAATCAAAGCAGCAACCAACAATTTCAAGGAGGTGATTGGCCGTGGTAGCTTTGGATCTGTTTACTTTGGAAAGCTACAAGATGGAAAGCTTGTGGCTGTGAAAGTTCGGTTTGACAAAAGCCAACTTGGAGCTGATTCTTTTGTCAATGAGGTTCTCTATCTAAACTCCGTAGGACTTTATTTTTTCGCCTCCAATACTTTATTCGTAATAAACACACAATTTCTTGCACGAAGTGAGACTTACTTTTCGATATCATGGAATGTCCAGGTGTGTCTCTTGTCACAAATCCGCCATCAAAATCTTGTGTCTCTTGAAGGATTTTGCTATGAATCGAAGCAGCAAATACTTGTTTATGAGTATCTACCTGGTGGATCATTGGCTGACCATCTTTATGGTATGTTAACCAGTATGGATCCGTGGAAAAGGTTTCGTTGATCCAGTTTTAAATTAGCTGCAGCATTTCCTTTAACACAACTGACGTTCATTTTGATCAGGTCCAAATAGTAGAAAAATTTCACTGAGCTGGGTTCGCAGACTGAAAATTGCGGTTGATGCTGCAAAAGGTTTCTTCCGTTTTCTTCCTCTAATGTCTGAGAGAAAATCCCACTTAAAAAAATGAAAGGAAAAAAGTCTGCTTTCTGATGAATACTATCCGTAAGATCAAGGCTCAAGTTGAAAACCTCATTTGTTTTGTAGGACTGGACTATCTGCACAATGGGAGCGAACCAAGAATTATACACCGAGATGTAAAGTGCAGTAACATCCTTTTGGACGTGGAGATGAATGCTAAGGTTTGTGATTTTGGCCTCTCCAAGCAAGTGACTCAGGCCGACGCAACTCATGTGACCACTGTCGTCAAGGGCACTGCTGGCTATCTTGATCCTGAGTAAGATTCTGTTGTCCCGTTCCTGACTTCTGAGACTAATTCCTCAAACATGCTAAGATCACCTCTAGAGGGAGTCTTCAAAGGGTTTGGACATGACTTTATAATTAGGAAAACCAGTGAATGACATATCATTTCTCTTTACACAGATACTACTCCACCCAACAGCTAACAGAGAAAAGTGATGTATACAGCTTTGGAGTGGTTCTTCTAGAGCTTATTTGTGGGAGAGAACCACTGACTCACTCCGGAACTCCTGATTCATTCAATTTGGTTTTATGGGTATATAATAAAATCAAACTCACATTCTACCATCTGTTGTCCTTCTTCAAATTAATATTGCTCTGTCCTCTTTTAACATTTGAAGAGGTTTTGGATTAAAAACTGCAGGCCAAACCATACTTACAGGCCGGTGCATTCGAGATTGTGGACGATAGCTTGAAGGGAACTTTTGACATTGTAAGCATGAGAAAGGCAGCTTTGGTTGCTGTGAGGTCTGTGGAGAGAGATGCATCACAGAGGCCAACCATTGCGCAAGTGTTGGCTGAGCTCAAAGAAGCTTACAGTATTCAACTGGCGTATCTGGCATCCCGTGACATGTGAGTTTCACTGTCCAGTTGGAGATTTTTGGCGGCATCTGAGTGACATTTACCTTACAACTTCCTCAACTGCTTGAAAAGAGAGCTGGTCTTGCAGAGCTAAGATATAGTAGTATGTTTCTTTTCATTTTATTAAGTTATATATACACACAAGAGAACTAAGCAGCAGTTAATCTATAAGGACTTTAAACTTAAATTTCCGTGACTTCTGCTTTCTGAGTTTCATTAAGTTAGGTTAGTTATAAGTTTACGGCATAATCTATCTACCTGTATTTATTCTGTTTATAAGGAGCCGTAAGAGTCCTACATTCCGTAATACACTTTTGGAATGCGCTTTATCAGAGGGCTTGCAATAATCTATAGTAAAAGTATGGACAAAATGGGAGAGAAACGATAGGCAAAAAACAACAATGCTTCGTTATATTTCAGGTCTAATTACAATCTTATAGGCTGAACAGTCACAACACAAAGACCAATCTCAGCCAAAAAATAGCAACAGAAATAAATTGAAATAAATAAGGAGATAACTTCCTAAAATATCTCAGGAATCAAATCTGAAAATATTTTGGCTATCTAACTAAGGAAACAAATAATAACAAGATATCCTAAAATACTCAACAAAAAGTATTCTTTTGTGTGGTCGTGAAAATGTAACATCACAGAGTGAAAATGTGTGTTGGCTTTGCCGCCAAAAAAAAAAAAAATGCAAAGTCAAACCAACTTTCGTTTGCCAAGTAAGAAAGCAATTATAACTAAAGTGAATGGTTATTCAACAAGTGATTGCCATTACCATCCAAAGAATTAGCTCATGGTTTATTATCTTTATATTCTACTGTATGATGTCTTTGATTTATAAGCGAGGAACTTCAAAATTTGTGTAAGAGATTCTGGCTAGCTAGAGTACCGGCGTTGCAAGAAAAGGAACAATGCCGTTGAAGCAGCCACTGCATATGGAAAAATAGTCCAAATTCCCTGTGTGATGACACAAATCAGCTCCACATAATCGAAACTTTTAATTGCATGATTTAAGATATAACACATTATTTGCATACCACAACTGTTGCGACGGTGGCAAGGGCAAACAATGGCCGCTCTCTCATCAAGAATCCTATCCCCAACTGTGCTCAGAAAGAGGAGAAAAGAATGTTACTTAGTTCTCTATTCATGACAAGAGAAAATGTAGAAAATAGATCAAGGGACAAATTGCCTCCTTGATTTCTCACTAATCCTTTCGGTTGTGGAATTCTCTCCTTAAAGGGGTATAAAATGTTGGGATTTCCACAGATACTCTATTCTCCAAGTATGGGATTTACTAATGGTCTTAAACGTATTATAGCCGTGTGCTTGACTTAACTTAATGCAGCAAGTAATTAACCATTCAGATACTAGTATACCATAACTCAACAAAATTTCATGAATGCAAGCTGATGCAGAGGGAATTTGAACAGAGCCTGACTGACCTGAATTGGAAGAGTGACTAAACCACCACAACAAACTCCGGCAAAGAAACACTCAGCAGAGATTCCCTGCACTCAGATTTACGCACACGGGCATGAGCATAAATATCAGACCAGATGTAAGGGGACAACAGCTTGCCTCTCTTTTCTTTTTTCAGTTGATCTATTATTGTTGGCATAAACTACGTAAAAAAAAAATCTACCAATCCCGAATAGTAATTTAGTCATTAATCACTAACCGATGCCCCTGCCAAAAAAGCTGTTGGATTTCTCACTCCAAGCGAAAATCGTTCAACTGTAGACCAAATAATAATGCAAGAAGATGTTACAATATCCTTATAGACTAGAAAATAGATTGGTGTTTACCAAACATGCCTAAATTATTTCCTTCTTGTTTTTTTTTTTTTCCATGAACTTTGACAACTGAAGACAAAATTTCAATCATAAAAGGATACAAAGGTCTTAGCTCTCACCGAAACCAATGAGATTGCCATATTTTTGAACTGCACGACTTATGCTCAAAGCTTTCTCTTTGCCAATCCCTAACTGCAGTCATCGTCAAAATTTATAATAATAAAAGGAAAAAAGAAAGGAAACACAAAGGTCACTGGTATGAACTGCATAGAAAAACTCCACTCATGCGTACAAAAAGCTGCAGGCTCAAAATATATTTATGCTGAAAGTAGCTTTTCCATAATAAGTGTATTAGAACTTAGAACCAACAAGAACTAACCTTTGAACAAACATCATCAGATGCCCCAGATTGCTTGAAAAGCTTTCCGAAATAAAATGGTATTAAGTCGCTAATGCATACTCCCCTAATATGAATAAAGTGTCAGATTGCCCTTTTAACATAAGAAGGTTGGGAAAAAATGCAATCGTGTAAAACATAATTGCCATGAAGCTATTTTGATAAGCTTCATGAAACATATTTAACTTAAAATCGCCAAGCTAATTGCACGTAGGAAGAAAGGACTAACCAGTACACCCACAAAATTGTCGATGTTATGTATCCAGCATTCCTAGAGAAAGATTCAGCAAGAGAGCGCCATGTCCCATCCAAAGAGAGCATCCTTGCTAGAGATACGCCAACCTAAATCGTTTGCTATAAACTTAAATTCAGGCATACAATGGAGCCATGAAACACACAAATTTTACTAAAACTAACAAGACAATTTCTCGAGCTTGTGAAACAGAAGTAACAGAACAGAGGACAGACCCAGATATTTAAAGCTTCTTCACTAATGAAAAGACCACAGCCAGCGGCCATAAGCAGCCAAAAGTAAATCCACCTACAATGCAGTACATTCTTATTTGCACACTTCAGAAGCATGAAACTAAAACCCGGGTTTCTCCTAAATTAAGCTTATAAACTGAGATACATACCCTGGAGCATATTCTGGCACAACTATTCTGTAACCAAAAGCTTTAAAAGTGAAACCAACAGGTGGTGCAGGCATTGCTGAAGAGGATGAACCTTCAGGAAGAAACTGCCGTCCAAGGGACGATCCAAGAACAGGCCGCCTCACCCCAATAGAGATGAGCGTGATTGTTGTAGCTATGCCCAGGGCAATAGCAATTTTAGCCAGAAATGAAAATTCAAAATCAGTACTAGTATCTTTCTCATCTCCAAGCACCTCTTTAGAAATTATGTCTTGTATGTCTGCAATGTCTTTAGATAGTGGAGCCTCAGATTTGTCTGCATCCTCCTGTTGTTGACTTCTTATCCTGTATCTCAAAATGAGAGTTGTATCAACACTATGGAGTTATGTAACAAATGCACAGCTGATTGATTGTTAAATATCAGCAATGAAAAAAAAAGAAAAACCAGAAATTCGAAGTTTTCCTTACATGACTCAAACTAAGTTCTGCTCACATTATTATTATTATTATTATTATTATTTTGAATTAACACTAATTTCTGCTCACATTAAATGATCACAAATAGAGAGCTAACTAAAAGAGCAGGGCTAAACGGCACCAATGTGCTAACTAATAGAGATGAAACGCCGACGTACAATAAGGTGTGAAACTCACTTCTATTAATGTGTAGAGTCTGGTGCTCTGTAGCATTTTCTAAACTAAAATAGAGCTAATTGTAGACAAAGTCAGAAAATCAATTAATGAAGTTAACAAATTTAGAGATGAGGCACAACAGAATCAGACAACTGACATAAGTGTTTTAATTGATGAAACTCATTACGAGTGATTATATAATGTCCTAATCTCCTTCGCGTATAAATTTATCTTATTTGTTGTGAGCAACCCTGATGAAAACAAATGATAATGACAAAGACCTACCTTAGACCATGCAAGATTTTTACTGCTCCTATTCCTCAGTTTTCTCGGTAAACAAACACCAAAGTTAAGGACTAGCAAATGAATAATGAAATGAAGTTACCTGAAAGTTTGGGGCCTAGACGACTGAAAAGTTAGCTTATATCTATTCTCTGCCATAAACAATCTACGTCCAACATGGTAGCAGCTTGAATGAGTCACGGGTGGTCGTTTGGACGAGTTGGGTATATCCATCGGTCGAAATAGCGCTGGCCCATGTGTCAAAACCGCCATTAATGGAGACATTTCGAGCTAAGCAAGTACTGTTAGAGCCAGTGATAGGAGGCAGCTATATATGGATGATACTGAAAGTGAAGGGTGCGGATGAAGAGGAGAAGGCTTTGGTTCCATGCGGTTGGTTGGGTGTGAATGGCGAAAGAGGTACGGAATAGGGATATACCATTAACGACACAGTCAGATGCTCCTTGAAAATGATCCCAACCTTTTTTGTGGCTTAAAAATCTGGCCATATAAAAAATATGTATGTCAATATATAATGCGGTTTCGATGATTCTAAATTAACGTTAAAAGATAGTTTTAATTATGGTTAACTTGAAAATATGGTTGGACGTTTGATATCATTCATATGGCGCCAGTTGCCATATGGCAAGCCTTCATTGGCTAATCTCTTCTAATATATATTTATATATGTTAGTTGGACAATTTTAGTGCTTAAATTAAACTAATTGAGTTAAAGTCATGGGAGGTCTACACTAGTTTAAGTCATGCGAGGTCTACGTTACATTTTGTGATAAGAGGTTAATTGAAAGTTTCTAGCCGTTCATTAATAGCCATCAATTTCGTTTTGGACAGAGATTGTCTTTACAATTATTGTCCCGTCCATTTAAAAATAAATAACTCAATGTAAAATATAAACTAATAACTCAGTTCAAAATATAAACTAACTAAGATAAGTTTATCCTATTTGCAAATTGAAAGCTCCAAGCCAAAAAAACACAAGTACCATATAATTAAATGTTTCCTAACAACGTTTAATTAATTACGTCTCCAACTTAAAGATGCAAATTCACCATCATCATGGAAATATACCTCTCACCAGTAATAAGTACATGTTGAGAAATAACTGGAGGCGTGGCTCCCAGGCTAGGAACAAGCGCGTGGGGATTATAACTCCTCAGGCTATCCCACGTGTGACGACTTTGCGCGCCAACAACATAATTCGGTTACGGAACCACGCGGGTATTTTATTTTCGGCGCTGGCCAAAAAAACGAAAAAGGGTAGTTGGACGGTCCCTAACTCCAACAAAACGACGCCGTCACGACCGTAACGGACTACTTTCAACCCCCATCACAACAAACCCGAAACAGTTCTTAATAAAACTACGTGTAAATTCCACCCGGTAAGTAAAAGCTTCCAAGACCGCCACGACCCATGATCTAACTAAATACATAAATGCAATTTTTTTTTTTTTTTCGGGAAATTGTCATTTTTATTCTTTATATTTTCACACTTTGTCCAGTTTATATTTCTGTTTTGATTATTATCAATATTAATCCTTAAATTTTATATTTGTTACAAATTTATACTATATGACATTAATTTAAAATAGTTAATTTATCGATATGATTTAATAAATTTATTTTCAGATCAGTTTTTATATAGTTTATTTTCAATTTTTTAAATAACAACTTGATAAATTAGTTGTTATAAATTAGTATCAGGTATAAATTTGTAACAAATTTTAAATTTAAGAGTTAATGTTGATAATAACAATAAAATAAAAAGTATAATTTAAACAAATAATCAAAATGATATATATATATTTTTTTTCCAAAGGCTAAATACAAGGTGGGTTTTCGTTTTAGCTACAGAACAGTTAGTAATTTGTCTCTTTTAATCTACAATTTTTGTATAATGATAATAGTTTGATCTATTTACTCTCTCTTTTCCAGCTTCCTTTGTCACTAAGCTTTATCCTACTCACTTTACTTTCTCTAGGTTCTTTCTTTTAAAGGAGGAATCATCATGAATATAACTTATAATAACCAGCTTCCACATCCTTCAGAATCTTTGGTTTTTCTTTGCCAGGGTTTCGTAATCATCATGCACGGTTTTTGAAACAATCACTCCTTATAAACTATTCTGTCCTTCATTTTCTTTTTGTGGCTGGAACCCAAATTATTGTGCTTTTTTTTTTTTTTTCTGGTCCCCTTTAAAACAAGATTCCTCGAAGTAATTTTGCTTGAATCTTTGTACCCAAATCAGCTTAAGCTCAATATTTTGTTGGGTAGTCGATATTTTGGTGGGTATTCGATTTTGAGCTCTATAAGTTGCTCAAACTCTGTAGGAAGCATCTGGGAACTTGTTCTCTTTAAAGAAGGAAATGGGTTCTCACGAATCTCATCCATGGACCGTAAGTGGTCTTATAGGAGCCTTTATTGATCTTGCTTTGGCTTATTTTCTTCTATGCGCATCGACTTTTATGTTCTTTGCATCCAAGTTCGTGAGTATCGTGGGATTGGATTTGCCATGTCCTTGTAATGGGTTTTTCGGGTACAGAAATGACAATTTTTGCTGGCACAAATTGCTTATCGATTGGCCCATTAGAAAGATCTATGCTATTCAGATGTGTGCGAAGAGTAGGTTTCCTTTTGATTTGGTTTGGTTTCGAAATGAAAGCAACTCGAGTAAGAAGTTGAATAGAGACATGAGTTGTGAAAATGGGTTTGTTGAGTTGGAAAATGAAGAAGTATGTTCTAGTTCGTTTTCGAGTTCTAGAAATCAAAATCTGGTTGATAGAGAAAGTGGGTGTGACGCTAAGGGAAAGAGGGTTATGAATGTAAAGCAAAGGCCTGGAATTCGGCGGCGGCGGAGGGCTACTCTCGGATATGGAAGATTTGCTTATGTTTTTCCAAATGAGAGTTTTCCTTCAATAGCTAGTGTTTTAAACACTTCTTGTGATTACAGAGAAATGAAAGATCAATATGCTGAAGGCTTAGGTCCCTTAAGTGGGAGAGAAGACGGTCCCCAGGGTAAGTGTGAAATATCTTAACCTTTTAATTGGTTATAAATAAGTAGAATATTCCACTGATATTTGCATTTTTTTTTTAATGTGATTTTTTGTTTTAGTTATCTTTTATTGGATCATTGAACCAAATGTGCTGCTTCCTGGTTGGATAAAAAACTTAAAGCTTTTTTCTGTTTAATGATATCTTTTTGTGCTTTAAGGAGGCTAGAGAAGTTTTGTTTTGCAAGTCGAAGGCTTAGATCCTTTTACATTTAAATTGGGTTGACTATGAAACTTGAAGTTGTACTTTGGTGAATATGAACTGAACATTTTATTGTGAAGGTCAAAAGGCGTAAAGATCCTTTGACGTTTAAGACGGGTTGAATTTGAAACTTGAAATTGTAGTTTGTGGAATATGCTCCCCTCTTTTCATTTTTCGGGGCTCTGTCTCTTTATGGAAAAACTTTTTTGGGCTTTATGTATAACAGATTTGGGTGCAGTGCCAACTGATTTTTTGGATATTTGTGGTCGTTTCAGATGATGAAAATGCACCAATTGGCAATTACAAGGGTGGAGTGACCTGCCATAGTTTTGAATTGAGTGGATCATTTAGTGACAGTAACAGCACAATTAAGCATTCAACGTGCTCTGAGAAATACATTAAGGATGACACTGAAGAAAAGAGACCTGTTGTTGGATCTGAATCTGATACAATCAGGAGGTTGGAGCGAGCTCTTGAGGAAGAGAGAGCTGCTTGTGCTGCTCTCTACATTGAACTGGAGAAAGAGAGAGCTGCTGCTGCAACTGCTGCGGATGAAGCAATGGCAATGATATCCCGTCTTCAGAAGGATAAGGCATCAATGGAAATTGAAGCCAGACAGTGTCAGAGGATGATAGAGGAAAAATTTGCTTATGATGAAGAAGAGATAGACATTTTGAAAGAGATACTTATTAGAAGGGAAAGGGAAAATCATTTTCTGGAGAAGGAAATTGAGACTTATAGGCATATGAGCTTAACAGGAGACGAGCAGTCACAGGGTAATTTTAGTGATACATTGGATGAATGGGGCCAAAGGCCTTTATCTTCACTTTTTCCAATTCGAGATCCACAACTGATTCTGCACAAGACTGTCAATACTAAATCTGGGTATGATAACATGCAAAGTGATGCTGATTTTTCCTCAAGCCATGAGATTCCAATTGTTGAGGAACAAAGCCATTCTAATGGACACGACTTGATTGAGAAAACAGTACTTTTGGTAGGAAAAGAAAAGGAACAAGATAGTGTGATATGCCATAAAGTGATAGCTGAAGTACCCTGTGCCTGTAATGATGATGAGAAAACATTATATTGTGATGGAGAAGAGCTGCTGCAAAATGGAAAACATCATAACCATGTTGATTGAAATATGCTCAGTTCCATGGCTGAAGATATGAATGAAGGAAAACTGAAATTCGGAGAGTGATAATGTACCATGGATTTTTTTTTCCCTTGGATGAATCATGAAACTGTCCTACTAATTTAGAGCTTCTGGAATTGGGAGTAGTACGATATGAAGAAATTGTCTATGCGCAAACCAGGTAGAAAACTGAACCTGAAAATACAAATGTTGGTTATTAGCAATGGATATGCAAAACCTTGCATGTTGACTTTGAGAAGAAACAGTAAGTAGTGTAACGTTGAAGTTTGAGTTTCACACCGAAATTGAATTGCATAAAAAAATGGTGATGATGGTGAAAAACAGAAAAAGACTATCCACTTTCTATGCAATCAGAGGGAAGCATCTGAAGCAGGCCTGCATTCTTCATCTTCTAAGGTAAAATTTGTCTGTATCGCATTTATTGAGCTTTTTCAAAGTAACTATTGCATATGTATCTTGTTTTTTGAGAACACTGTTATTGCCTGCTTGATCACATAGTTGGTGCAGAAACGTTATGTAAGGAAATGATAGGGTACAGTTCTATCCTTCGTAACATTTTTGGTAATTTCACGACATGCTAAGTTTGACAAATTCAGTAACATTAGAGGATTTTTAATAAAACCAGTGGGTTTCCATTGAGTTTCTTAAGTTTGTTATGTTTCCAACTATAAAAGAAGGAACAAAACAAGAGCTGTTATGGTGGTGAGACGTAGTTTTTTTAACGTCTGAGTAAGGCTACCGATGTTACCTACATATTTTTATCCCGATCTGAAAAGCTTGTTTTCATATATTTTGGTGGTTTCGTGTGTGACAGTTCATGGCCTCTAGGCCTGGGATCTAGTGATGGAAGGGTTTCTGGGCCTAATTTTGTCATCACTGTTGTGTTATATTATATTTTATGTGGACATAGAAAAAGCTTGTCCATCATTTTTTTTCTTCTTTCATGTCCATCGAGTTGGTTGGGCTTTTACTGTTGAAGTATGAGAAAACTATATTTTATTTGCTACACCCATTAAATCAGGCAAGTGTTCCTAATAATATATGCTTTTCATTTGTAGCTCAAATTACTAGTTTGGTCCAGCATAAAATGCAATACAAGAGATTGAAACTCTGGAATCTCTTATTACTACATTATAGTTAAAACAAAAGTCAAGGAACAATGGAAGACACAATAATTATGATTGAAAATCCTATTCATAAGTCATATTGTATGAAGCTTTCACAATTCTGCAGCCTGTCATTAGCACTGAATTCTCATTATAGATAACCACTGCTTCATTTTGTCCTCTTTTTGTAGGTGAACTTTGACAAAAAAGATGCTGCAAAATTTAACCTTTGGAATCCAATGAAAAGAAATTGCCTTAAATAGTTTACAGTGGCCACATAGTGTACATAATGTTGATGGTTGACAGTTGTTAGTTATATGTAAATTGACATATGAGAGGACATCAATAAGCATTATTAGTTGGTTGCTGCCTGCTGGTGGTTTGAACTGATAATTTGTAAATATATATCTGTCTTTTCAACTTTAATATATGATCCAAATAAAAATGGTACCAAAAGGTTCTAAAGCTTTGTTTTTGATCGATCTGTCCCACCTTGCCTTGTCTTGGCAGACAGAGGAAAATGAGAGTGCCCTCTGAATCGAAACCATCATTGGTACATATGGGGTGCAAGAATTGATGTCCAAAGGCAAATGGTATAAAATGTAAATGGATCAAATTATTGTTTTTAGCTGCTATAATTTATTTATTTATTTTTTTCAATTCAAATGTAGTAGGCAAACTTTTTTGTTTCTTATATCTTACACTTTCTTTTTTTTTTTTTTTTTTTTTTTTTACCTTCTGGGGAAAAAGAAATGACTGGTAATATTGTAAGCCAAATGAAAATGCTGTTTGCATGGATCTTGGACCATGTATTAATTACCATGTTGAGTTGTGTGGAGCGTCATTATACTGTATATACTTATATTTTTGAATGCAAAACAAATATACGTTTGAATGCAAAACAACCTTCATGGTATGGCTGACGTAGGCGTGGAGGTGGAGGTGGAGGTGGAGGTGGAGGTGGAGGTGAAGGGGGCCCGTAAGTACCCTTTATAGGCTTTAATGGGGCAGACCCCGAGGCGAAACTTTTTAAGGTGTATTTTGGTACTTCACACTTTATTTTAATGTTCTTACCATAGAAAGATATTATGAGGGCAAATTCTAGAGCTAATGAGAGATGCGATATAAGTTTTATAGATTGAGAGACGGGAGATCACCTTGTAACCTTTTTGATTATTGTAAAACCTACCTCAGTAAAGTAAATTTTTGATGTGAAGGTAAAACACTTCAAATTATGTGTATAATTTTTCTATTTAGTATCCTGCGTTCGTTGATTAAAACTCTCTTAACCAAGGTTTAATCCAAAAAATATCAAATACGATCAAAAATAAGAAAATTTATTACCAAAGTTTGACTATTTTGGAAGAAATTCAGATTTGTACCGAAGAAGAATAAATTCCATGTTAGTCACGTTTGAGTCAACAAATTTTCACGTGCTAGAGGTAAACCTGCTAGAAAAGAAAGACATTGAAGTCTCTGTCTGGCCCGAGCTATGTTCCTCCACAAGAAACACGCTTGTTCCACAGTTGATTGCCACTAGAAAATATTATCAAATTATATTTCACAAAAATTATTAGTAGTAATTTAATCTAATAAATATTCCCTGTTAATGTTATCACCAGATATTAATTAACAACGGAGAAGTTGGGTTTAGTCTTGTATGACATCACTATAAAAATGAAAAATAATGTGTAACTTATCATTTTATTTGCCACCCATGATATTAGTGGTTGTAATTTAACTGCTCATCACTTTAATCTAGAGTATTCCCATTGTCACGTGCATGAAAATGGTCTTGTTCTTCTTCTTCCAAATCTAATTCCGAAGCTTCTGTGTCTGTCTCCTTGTCTTCTAGTGACTCATAACTCACAATGCCGTCAAAATTTGCTTAGGTTCTTTTTACAATAGTCATAACTCACAGGCCAGGCCTGATTGTAGAGAACATTTCTAGATCTTCTTTATTTAATTTAACTTATAAAGAAAGGTTTCTAGATCACGCAAAGTCACTATCTCAAAACACTATTTTAAGAAATGGCCAAAAAAAAAAGAAATATATAGGAGAGTCATTTTCTTGATTGTGTTTTATTAGCGTCATTATTAATTATATTACTGTCTTTCTTTCTTTTGTTTTATTATGGAATGATATTTCCTATATGTAGGTTGTCATTATATCCATCTATGAAGTTTTTTTTACCATACGAATGTACTTTGCCTTCACGGATATGCCATCTTTAAAGTAATTTTTTTTTTTTATACATCAATCACGTAGAAATATTTCATAATCTTCGCAAGATAAATTTGTTTTTATAATTTGAGAAAGTACAATAATTTTGTTGGAGTCAAATATAGTTATTTTTCTAGTATCATATGGACATCTAGGCCACCTTTTATAGGTTGGTTGGTACCATCTACGTTATGATTTGAATAAGTTTAGGTTGTTGTTAATATTTTTTGGAGGGAGGTAAGAAATTCCATAAAAATAAATGTTAATGCGACAACTATTACAATAATAGACAACTTATTTGGCCTTGCCACATTACTATTTGTCATTGCGGCCTTTCCATATTCGTCAAAGATCTCTAATACTAATTTCTTTAAGATTTCCATAAGTTAGGGGGGAAAAATGCAACTTATAAAAGTTCTTTTTAAGAGGATTGGAGGTAATTGCTGTTGCATTATCTAAAATACTAAATAGAAATGAAAATGGGATTGGAGCGGAAATGTGGGTCCCAAGTCCTGACAGACAACCCCAGGTTTCGCCTTTCTCAAAGGCCCGGGGGGGGCATATATTCCAGAACCGGCACGCTACTTTTATTACTATACAGCCATCACCGACTCTTTCTGTCCACGTGGCACAAATCTAGTGGGGAATGACGCGATTGCGATTTGCCGATTGTAATTTCCCCAAAATTAGATGCCCTCTCTCCCCTCCAATTTTCCAATTATAAAGAGGAGAAATGCTTTCACTAAATAAATTAATCGTTAATAAGACCCAGTTGTTGCGTGCGCGTAGCGTGTTCACGACAGCACCGAAAATTAACCCGCTGCCCCCGTTAACTAACGGCGACGTCAGATATAATAGTAATAGTAATAATAATAATAATAATAATAATAATAAAGAGCTTTAGTATTTAGAAGGAGAAGCAGGAGGAGCTGCAGAGAGAGTCCAACAGGTGACGGAGCCAAAAGCGGCCGTTGCACGCTACGTTCTCTCGTCCTAAGCTCCCTTGTAACGCTTTTGATAACGACGTGTCTTCTTCTTCTTCTTCTTCTTCTTGTTCCTCCCTCTCTCTCTCTCTCTCTACCTCTGCTACGTTTCTCTCTCTTCCTTCGTTCTCAGGAGTTAGTTTAGAGAGAGACGAGAGGAGAGGAGAGAGAAACAATGGCGTCCTAATCAGAAAGCAACTCGATTCGCTTTCTTCTTCTTCTTCTTCTTCTTCCTCTATAACCGATTTTAATATTTTCGGATCGAAATTCTGAATCTGGATTTTGCTTAATTCCCCGAATGTGGTTCGTTCATGGCGATTTGGTCCGTACAGATGATCGGGTATTGATATTACGAGATTCGTTTCGAACCAGTCGAGCCGGGAGTTTTGTCGTATTCGTTTGTATCTGGTTTGAATGAAATCTTGGTAAGGTTTCGTCGTTTGTTTTGTTTGGCTGTCGAGTCTCTGGATTTAGAATCTTCTGGATCTTGGAAGATATTAGATATGCTTATTCATAAGCCAGATTTATTACTTTTGTTTTTTTGTGTTTGGTATTTATTTTTGTTGATTATTATTGTTATTTTTTGATGCAGATGTAATTGCCGATCCAATTGTGAGCCACATTAGATACAATGCCAGGTATATTTCATATATAAGCCTGTAAAAGGAAAAAAATTGAGCTTTGATTCTGATTTTGGTGCTATGGTTGTGTTTGATATGTGATTAGGAGAAGTAGTTTTAGTTCAAGAAGATGAGAAGTCGAGAGTTTTTGAAATTGAGACCTCTGAGGATGAGAGGAGGAGGTCTAGGGGTAGATCTCTTAAGAAAAAGACCATGAATGCTTCCATGAAATTGACGCAGACCCTTAGAAAGCGCGGTAAAAGGGTCGCCAATTGTCGGTACGCTTCGATTTCGATCGAAGATGTTCGGGATTCAGAGGAGGAAGAAGCTGTGAATTCGTTTCGTGAGGCATTGCTTGAGAAAGATCTGCTCCCGTCTCGCTTGGATGATTACCATACGATGCTGAGGTAGGCTTTGTTATTGTGCTCTTTGCCAAATGAAATAATGATTGACCAGACCCTGATTCATTTTAAGGGCACTCTAAAGTGGAGCTAATAAAAAGCCAAAGCGTTGAATTATGGATGTCTATTAGTGAATATGTCTGGTTCTTGTTTCATTTCAGTTTTTTAAGAGCTTTAGCCCTATAGTTGAAACAAAATAAGCATTCTTCTTTGAGAGTGGAATATAACCTAATTTGCATTATGGAGCTTTACCTATTTTATGTGCTAGCAATTAAGGTAAAAGTTGCTGCGGAATTTGGATTAAAGTGAGATTGCACGAAATAAATTTTCTGATATGTTTTTTGACTTGACCTAAGTTGCATAGGAGCATCTACAAGTTTGACCCTTGTCATAGCCAAATAATGCCATTTTGCATAGGATGCCTATTTTGCTAGTCTTTACCTCTGTACTTTTGTGTCAATTTACTATGCCCTTGCTTGGCATGTGTTTTTGGTTTAAGATCATTTTAGGGATGTACATCCCATTAGTCTTTAATAACTTTTTTCTCTTTTTTTTTTCCTGCAACTTTTGCTCTTAATACGAATAACTTCGCAATTTTTATGCAGATTTCTGAGGGCAAGGAAGTTTGACATTGACAAAACTGTACATATGTGGGAAGAAATGCTCAATTGGAGGGAAGAGTATGGAGTAGATTCTATAGTACAGGTAAAAGGCGAAAATGGTATTTCAACTGGTAGCTGACGTTTGCAGTCTTGGTTGGGGCTTGGGACTAAACCTTGATAATTTTTTTGAAGGACTAAACATTGATGATATTTTGAGTTACGACAATGAGTTTTTCCTGTAGGATTTTGTATACGATGAGTATGAAGAAGTTTGGCGATTTTATCCTCATGGTTACCATGGTGTGGACAAGGGGGGTCGACCTGTTTATATTGAAAGACTAGGCAAAATTGAACCCAGCAAGTTAATGAGTGTCACCACAGTGGACCGGTTTTTGAAATATCATGTCCAGGGTTTTGAGAAAGCTTTTAGAGAGAGGTTTCCAGCTTGTTCTGTTGCAGCTAAAAGGCATATAGATTCATCAACAACAATACTAGATGTCCACGGGCTGGTAATTTCCGAACTAGCATCGTAGCTTTTATGGTTCTTTATGAGACCTGTCTTTTGTGCAGTTATAACTTCTCTTTTTTGATAATGCAGAATTGGGTCAGCTTTGGGAAGCTTGCCCATGATCTTGTTATGCGAATGCAAAAAATTGATGGTGACAACTATCCTGAGGTGATTTGCTTTGATTTGATACTAATTCTTTTAAAATCTGAATTTCATTGATTATTTCTGATACTGCTTTATTCTCCACAGACATTGCATCAGATGTTCATAGTTAATGCTGGCGGTGGATTCAAACTGCTGTGGGGCACGGCAAAAGGCTTTCTTGACCCAAAGACCACTGCAAAGATACATGTGCGAGCTTTTATTTTATTTTGTTGTTGTTAATTATCTTTTTAACTTCAGAAGTTTTATGAAGTAATCTGAAATGCTTTTTCACTCATTCCAAAGGTTTTAGGAAACAAATACCGAAACAAGTTGCTCGAGGTTATTGACTCAAGGTTGGTCATCTGCTTTACTTACTGTATGGCTTCAGAGCATTATACAAATTTATTGAGTTTAAAGAGAAATTTTTATTCTGCTGTTATTGTTTGATCTGGATAACTTATTTTCATGTCTTTCTCTTGAACAGCCAACTACCAGAATTCTTGGGAGGAACTTGCTCGTGTCCAAATGATGGTGGGTGTCTTAGATCCGACAAAGGACCTTGGAATGATCCGGATATTATGAAAGTATGATTCTCTTGAAGTGAAGATTTATTTTATTTTTTTGCTTGAAAGCAAACCTTATTCATTTTTGACATTTCAGGCTCAACAGATCTAACCTTTGTGCTCATTTTGACATTCAAGAGGTTTTTCATGCTGGAGTACTTACATTGTCTCTCATGTCTCTCTGCAGCTTGTACACATTGGAGAAACAATGTATATAAGGAAAATTAAAGGGTCATCTGATACTGAGAATCTAGGAGTCAAGTTGTTGCCCTCAAAGGTGACTTGTTGATGGATCAATTAATGATGCTGTAAAAAGTCTCCTATCATAATTCGTTTCTATCATTTTCTCAATGATCTGCTTTGGTACAGGTTGCTAGTGGTGAAGTAATATCTACTTCCAGGTTGGGAGCGGACATGAGGTCAAGTGCTTATGTCTTTAGGCAACCAATGCCTCTTCCAGATAAAGTAAAGTTGTTGGACATCTTTTTTTCTTCTCACTTTACCTTCTTCTTTAACCCCTGTAATAATAGACACCTCAGTAATTTTAATAATTAAAGGTTTGTTTATTATTACCTGGATGGAGATTCTATTTATGATCAAGGCTGAATTTCACTGATATCTATGACTGAGTGTTCAGACAAAGTTTCTCCATAATTCTTGGAGTAAAATTCTCTACTATTCTTGGAGACTTATTTTGCTCAAGTTATTTAACTTCTTTTAACTGAAATAAAGAATTATTGACGGCATGGCTGTCTTTTATGCCTTTCCATGTGATCTTTGTCCCTTATGCATCATCACTTTTTTGTAATTTTTCATCTTTATTTATCTCAGGAAAGGGCAAGTGACTCTGCATCACTCTTCAGCGTGGTTGAACCTGGAAGCACTTCTGCAAGTACCGAACTTGCTGGTTCAAGTTTGACAAGTATGTGATCTCTCAGTTATTATTCATAGCTGTCGAGGTTTTGCTTGAGGCATGGCAGTTGACTATGTTGCAAGTCATACATATAGGTTGTTTCAACAGCCATTTTCTTAGGAAGTAACACCAGATTACTTGGTAAAATAGAAAGAAATGAGATTGAAGAAAACATAAGGGTGGGGTGACGGTGTTTGTCCATATGCCAAACAGCTCATTAATAGTGTGCGTGTGTTTTTCTTTGCGTATTTTCCTCTTTCCAGAAAAAGATAAATTTTGAAATATTTTCATTACTGAATCTGAAAGGGTTTTTATATTCTGTACAATTTTCTGTGGTTACTTTAACTCATTGCACTATCACTTCCTTCTGTCAAGCAACCTCTTATCTAAAGATATTTTAATTTATTCCTGCGACAGATGATTTGATAACTAATGTTGCTCCCAGAATGCTGCCGGCAAATTTCATTCCCCGTGTTGCAAGTTTAGCATTTCACTTCATACTCAAGATATTGGCATGTATATATTTAATTTTCCCAAGGTTGGGAAGAATATTCACTGTGCAACAACCAGAGAGCCAGTTAGAAACCCCAACATCATCATTTGCAGATTCAAGTTCTCAGGAGCAGGGCACTTCACAGGCTATAGAAGTGGATCCACTCTGGCAAAGACTGCAGCAACTAGAAACTGTAGTTACCGAGCTGATTAACAAACCTACAAGAATACCTCCGGAGAAGGAGGATATGCTTCATGAATCCCTGAGTCGTATTAGATCGATAGAACATGACTTACAAAAGACAAAAAGAGTGAGATACCTTTTTTGCTCATAAGTCATGGTTCTTCTGATGCATATAGTATTGCACCATGCCAATCAGTTTCTTTTCATTCTTGTAGGCGTTACTTGCAACTGCATCCAAGCAAGTGGAACTTGCTGAGTCACTGGAAAGTTTGCAAGAGGACACCTTGACTGTAAGATTTGATCCTCTTATGACCCTTTGACAAAGAATTCATGTTTCAGTTTGACTAGGTACCAACCATCAATCGTTCACACTTCAATAAAAGGAATTCCAAAATTTTCTAGTGATACAAATCTTAATGTTTATGTACTGAACGACCCTAGAACTTTCCGGGCCTAGTTAATATTATCTAATGTAGAACAAGAGTGAGAATTTAGAAGAGATGAGAGAAAGAAGAGGAGGAGGAGGGAGATTTAGGAAGAAGAAAATAGGAATTTAGAGAAGAAGAGGAAAAACTTTAGAGAGAGAGCAAGAATATTAGAGAGAGAATTTCTGAATAGTTGAATATCATAAATCAAGTCTAAAATAATGAACATAGAAGAGATAAAGAAGCTCTTAGACAAAACTAGGAAATGGACGTCTTCAGCTATATTTTGGTGTTTGGCTTTTTTCCCTTGATGTTATGTTTATTTCTGACTACCTTTTCACAGTATTGGACAACCTGGACACTGCACTGATTTAAGGGCTTTTATTATAGCAGGGGACAAACTCTTGTTGGCCGAGAAATCACAGGTCTCATACCTCAGGAGGAAGATGAGCACAATTACCCTCAGACACAGTATACTGAAATGCAGTTCACAGTGCGTTTCAACTTGACAAATGCAATCACCATCAGATTTGAAATGACACAGCCAAGTCAAAGGAAGTTGTCATTTTTAGGTATTTTTCTTTTCATCTTGTTTAAGGCACCAAATAAAAAATAATAGTTAACTCCTATGCGCATCCCTGATGCATATCCTTCTTTGAATTTCTTTTTCTCAGGTTCTTATATATAGATTTTTTTAGCTGAGAATATCAGCTTCTTATAGTTGGAAGCTGAAAATAGTTATCTACCATGCAAACAAAGGAACGTTGTTCAGCGGAGGACTCCATTGTCTTGGACATTGGCATAGCGGGTGTGACAAGTTCATAATCATAAATTTTGATGTACATACAATAAAGGTTTTTTTTTTTTTTTTCTCGTATAGTTTTGGACACAAAAACATGCAACTTGACCTTGCATGCATTTGAATACCAATAGAAAGTTTACAAAAGCAGAGTTGTATTGCTGCGACGTTCTAACTGGCAGCTGTGTATTGTTGAAAAATTTTCTAATATTGAATTTAGTGAATACATAATTTGTCTACCATCTTCCTACTTCCTAGAGATAATAGGTTGTACTATGTAGTATTTAGAATAACTTCCTCGTCGCACGTGGTTGTATCAGACACTTGATAGAAAATTCACATCCAACTTGGTCTAACCACTTAACCATGTGTTAAGAAGAGAAACTTGATGCTACCCGAAAATTAGAATTAGAAACTATCAAACCTGTTATCATCAGAAGCAAGAAAAAGAATTGTATGTTTGCTGTTATTTTAGAACATATATTATTGTTGGGGGAAAAAAAGAAAAGAAAAGAAAAGAAAAGGGACAGACTAACTAGGCAAGACAATAAGACCTTTTGGAGGCACTTCACTGCGGAAGTAATTCTACTTAAAGAAAGTCAGATCATATAACTAATTTTTTTTCTCAATTAACCATTTGTCTGTTTTTCTAGTTTTAGAAAGATGAATTGGAACTTTAAATTTCAATGAAGAGATGTGTGATTACCAGTTAAGTTTAAGAACACACATGATTTTCAAAGGAAAAAGAAATCTCCATATATTGATCTTCCATTGTTAAAAATATAGAAGTACACTTCCAAGCCACGGACGTATCGTTGATGTGCAAAGACTGACATTACTTCAGTGATTTTTTTTACTAGAAAGTAAAAGTAAAATACATACAAAACTTGAACAGTAATTATTATCGCCCGTGAGCTATTACATACATTAGTCATCTTTCTAACTGAAATATGACAATCACAGTTTCTATTTGGAAAAAACACTGTACACCAAATCAACGTCTTTTTCTTTTTTGCGCTCGTGAGGAAATTAACATTAGTCAGGTTTAGTTAATTATGTTTTTTTTTTTTTCTTTTGATAATTAATTTTCGTTATGGTTAGCCCAGAGCAATTGATTTGGAGAGGTTCAAAGTCCCAAAACCCAAGGTTTTGTTGCAACCTTGGAGACTTTGTACTTTTTTTTTTTGGCTCGGACTTGCAGACTCTGTACTTGTACTTCACTGTCTGTCATTTAACCGAACTTTTAAACTGGTCCAATCAAAACTGTCCTAATTGGCACACACACTACAGAAGAAACCCAAAACAGGGCCCACCCCATTCTACCCACCACTCCTCCACCGCCGCCACCAAAACCCCACCAATCAATACTCTCACAATTACCCTTTTCTCTTACTCTCCCCCCAATACTCAAAAACCTCCTCCATTCATGGCGACTCCACCTCCCTCCGCCAAGAAGCCCCAGCCGATCCCCTGGACCCACCAGGAGACGGTCCACCTGATCCAGGCCTATGAGGAGAAGTGGTACTCCCTCAAGCGGGGCCCGCTCAAGTCCAGCCAATGGGAGGAAGTCGCGGTCACCGTCGCCGCCCGCTGCGGCTACGACTACACCGAGCCCTCCAAATCCGCCATCCAGTGCCGCCACAAGATGGAGAAGCTCCGCCAGCGCTACCGGGCCGAGAAGCAGCGACTACTGGGCCTCGACGGAGTCTCCTCCTCCGCCTGGCCCTACTTTGACCTCATGGACCGATTGGAACGCGGCCCATTACCCATCTCGGCCCGACCCATGATCGCGCCGCCGTATCGCTGTTACCCAGATCAAGATCATGAAAACGACGACGATGATGATGACAATGACGATGACGATGACGATGACGATGACGATGATGAAGATGAAGATGGTGAGTATTTTGCCAAGTCTCGGAGTATCGATTACATTCTTAGGCGACCCACAATGGTGAATCGGTTCGCTGGGGTTGGGAAATTGAGCAATGGGTTTTCTAGGGTTTGGGCCGAATCTGTGCCAGTGGCCAAGAGGCGGAGGGAATCGGTGGAGGAGGAAGAAGAAGAAGACGAAGACGAAAACGACGACATTTTAGGGAGGCGGAGAGGGAGAGATAGAGAGAGAGAGGCGGTTCTGGAACTGGCGAAGGAGATAAGGGCATTTTCGGAAAGAATAGTTGGTATGGAGAGTATGAAGATGGAGATCATCAAGGATACAGAGAGGTGTAGAAGAGAGATGGAGACTAAGCGAATTGACATGATTCTCAGATCGCAGAACAAGATTGTTGATTCCATAACCAAGGCTTTTGAGATTTGATTTTAAAGTTCATTCTATTTTTATTTTTATTTTTATTTTTTCAATTTCTCACCATTGAATATTTTATTTTATTGCTTATTATTTGGCTAAAGATAGAGTTGCATACTTGGGTTGATTTTTATTTGGTTCGAATTCCATATACCTTTTGTACAGGGGGAAAAAAATCAAGGAAGCTCAACTGAAGAGTTTTCCACTATTTTGATGAATTATTAGTTCTTTGTTTCTCTTTAACATTTTGATACATTAGAACATTATGTAAACTAAATGTTTACAAACTGAAATTTGAAACCAAAGTTGGCACACTATACGTACTTTGTATTTTATACCTTTGATTTGTTTGGAACTAGTTTGAACATGATGTTGTGTATCTTATGTTTGAATCCAATTTCTAATTGGAAAAAAAAAAAAAAAAAAAAGACTTGTATTTGCCAATTTTTTTTTTTTTTTTTTTTTTTTTTTTTTTTTTTTTTTTTGAAGTACCACCGCTTCTAAGTCCTAAGGAAGAATGAAGATGTTGGCGACATTTTTTTTTCAATATATATTTTTCATTTTGTTGCGATTACAACCACTATTTGTTTTTTCAAAAAAAAAAAAAGAAAGGAAAATAGCAATGTTCTATAGAGATTTCGTGGAAACAATAGTTAACTACTTTTAGTCAAGAGTCTTTTAAAAATGGTGTTGCCCGCATCACCTTGCTAACTTGATGCTCTTTCTAAACATCAATGTTGGTCGATTGAGTATTTTCTAGTTTAAGTTCCCTCGAGCAGTCCTAACATTGAGTTACTGAAATGAAGAACATTCTTGCTATTCGAATCATAGATTTTGTTTCTGTAAATGAGTCTACTAATTTTTTTTGAGCCGTTAAAGTCATGATAGTGACCTAGTAAGCATAGAAGTGATTACACTTCGGGTACATGTTACTCTATGATCTTCGACATTATAGATTTACGAAAGCTTCACCACCCTTTTACTTGTCCCCTTTTGTTTTGGGAACAAATCCTTTTAAACTATGAACTATTTAGGCCAACAGAATCAAATATTTTTTTCCCTTTCCAATAAAAACAAAAAAAAAAAACTCCTTTTTTTGGGTACCAAAAAGCGTACCCAAAATATATATAAATATTGTAAGAGTACAAATGCTAAATTTTCAGTTAGACATCTAAAGTTGGCGTTAAAACGCATTGTTTGTTAGCAATAAGCATACCAAAAAAAAAAATGCAAAAGAATGTGCCAGTGCTAGTCCTTTAGCATGTTACAATATCAAAATACTAAATTTAATACATACTCTAGGCTATGCTCTAATACTATCACACCAGAAAAATATTACTTTGTATTTAACTCGTATTTTTATTCCCAAAAAGTCTCAATTCCAAATTATTGCTATTCTATTATCCGCCTACTCATCATATAAAAATACTATTAACATAACTAATATAGCATCAAAAATAGATTGCTCAAACTTATACTAAAATTTTAGCGAAGTATTGGAGACACCTTTTCTACACATGATAAGATTTGCATTGGCATGGCATATGCATTGTAGATCCTGTTATGCACCATATGATCTTATTTTTATTCTGTAATTAAATTTAGTAGTGTTCTTGTATTAATGATTGTACATAATTTGATATTTCAAGAAATAAGATGAATTTTAAGGACACTTTCTTTTTCACTTTTATGTACACTACTTGACATGTAGGCTGTAGAATCTAATAATGATATATTATATTATTAAAAATAATATTGTAAAGTTGTAAAAGAGTGAAGAATTGGAGTACCACCAGCCCTAAAACGATATGGAGTATATTTAGCTTATGCTTGTTATTGTACAATATTAGATATCTATTCTCTCCACCTTCCAAATTTTAATGCAAATTCTTGTAATGACTTTTCTATTTTAAAAAAGGAGAACTTTTTTTCGATTTCTAAAATAAACCTCTACTACTTGTTCTTTTTTGGCCAACTTTTCCTCCTCCCTCTTCAATTTGGCCCCCCCAAAATAGCCTCATTCCTCTCTCTCCTCTCTGTCTTCGATTTGACCAAGTTTCCTCTTTCATTCCTCTCTATTTCTTCAGTTGTTCGTATAGACACAATGTATGACAACTTGTCACAATACATGAATCAAAGGACAATTTGGACTTTTTATTTACTAATTTGCACTAGAAAAAGACATTTAGGATGAAAATTGCACTATATCCGTACATTTCCTTTATGATAATACAAAGTATATACAATAAGGCCTGCCAAACATGCGGTAGATACGTTAAATTGCAACACTTAATATACATCACCTTGCAATGTACTTAAAAAACGCCCTATTTCAAGTTGTACTTCAAGGACTTCCTTGATCCAAGATTATTCATATGATCCGGGATTCCTTTCTATTTAAATGATACATAATGCCAAGTTATCAATTAGAACGGCCATCTTGCCGATAGCAATGACACAATCGCATATAGTCATCGTAACGTATAATCTGAACTATGCACCGGAACTACAACCTCAGGCAAATCAATATAAATAAGCTCAAAATCTGACATGTGTTGGCAAAAAAGTATTAGCCATAACTCGTAAACAAGCCCAGAAAACTTACCCCTTTGCCGCTTGTAAAATTGTAGATCCATGGAACAAACATAAATATAAAGAAGCTGTTAAGTGTAATCCTGCATGTGATGGATCTGCCACCAAAGTTTTTAGAATTATAGGAACTGAGAAATCCATTACAGATTACAATGATTCCACAGACGCTCATGGCATTAAGAGATTTTTAATTGTTCTAACACCATTAACCAGTGTATATACCAGAAACCCAATATTCACAAAATTTGCAGAGGCTTTTGCCCATAAAAATGATTGCTACCCCCTTGAACTGACAGGGTAATAATACATTCTCTAATCTACCCGAAGAAAAGGGGGGGAAAAAAAGGTCCCCCAACTGCATAAAGGCAGAGAGACCAGGAAAAGGAATAAGGTAGAACAAAAGAAGAGATGAGACCCTGTACACATGCCTCTATATCAGCCTCTATCTTTCCAAGCTCTAGAGTGGTAATTTACATGATTTTTCAAAATCAAAAACAAAATGCCTTGTCAATATAGCTTCAGTTGTCCCAGTTAAGTTTTTAAGAAAACCTAAAATAATAATCAGCATCTCCATCCGTCAATGGCCTTGTGGAATTACCAGCTTCATCTGTGTATAAAACCCCACACTAAATCAGCTTCTTTATTTACACCAAAATACAAACCACTGAGGTTAAATAGAAGTAGATCAATAAAAGGAACGCAATGTCACTTAATATTCAAAGGATATATGCATTTAGGATAACTTAACTAGTACCAGAAGAAATGCATATATATATATATATATAGAGAGAGAGAGAGAGAGAGAGAGAGAGAACTTGGAAGAATTTAATGTTCCTCCTTTCAGGTAAAATGCCCCATCAAGTCTATGCATATTGGCAGTCTTGTGAAGAGAACTGGTAACAGAGATGTAGCTTACCTGTACACTGCTGTAACAAGGGCAAACAGGCCCAATGTTCTGAGGACCGACTGCTGTCAGAACTGCTCAGTTCCCGTAGTTACTTCATTCTGGTTTAGAATTAGCAGGCCTCAAATATAAACTTCCCTGCCCTGCTTGCAGATGCTGTATTTGCTGCTGAGGCTGCTGTTGCAGTGGCAGTTGATTCTGCGGAGACTTTTGTTCTGGCTGCTGTCGCTGTTGTTCTTGCTGCATATATTGTTGGGACGTAGGTGGCAGTGTTGGAGACTGTTGTAATGGTTGGGATGGTGGTGGCTGCTGCCAGTGAGTCCCAACATTTTGTCCATGAGAGGGCAAGCTACCAGACAATTGTCTTGGACCTAGCCCTTGACTAATAGGTGGTGTTGGCTCATTTCCAGATGAATGTGAAATAGATGGGCTCCCAACAGAAACTGATGGAATGGTTGAATTTGGAATATTGGAATCAAATATAGGTTCCGATGATTTCCATTGAGGAGCAATGGCAGAAGACACAGGCACTGCAACAGTTGAATCCGTACAGGACTGAGGTGTTGCCATGCTTGCAACCACCTGAGAAGTAGTATTCACAGGCTGCTGATCAGCTTGAGCTAGATCATTTTGGGACTTAATTGGCAGCTCAGAATTCACTTGACGATTTTGTTGGATCATTCTCTGAACATTTGATTGATTGACTTGCTTTTGATGCGGCTGTCCCTGTGCCTGCTGGTGATTGGAAGCCATAACTGCTGCAGGAACAACTTGATGGGAAGACGATAATGTATGGCCTGATGAAACTGGTGGAACTTGGCCTTGAGTGCCACTATCCGAATGAGAAGGCATTTGCTGGAGTTGCTTCGTTGAAGTGGGAGCTGAGCTAGCAAGTAGCTTTTGCTGCAGCTGCAAATGGTTTGAAGATTGAGGAACCATTGTCTTTGGTGGTGGCATTGTGTTGAGTCCAGACCCAGAATATACACCTTGTCCTTGAATCAACTGCATGATTTGCTCTCCTTTCTCCACAGACTGGCTTCCTGGGGGCACAGAAAGGCCATTCAAATGAGAAGGATCCACTGAAAGGTTCTGAACCAAGCCTCTTCCTACACCCTTCAAAAGTTTAGCTTGCTGTTGCGACTGCACATGTTGCCGTTGCTGAGGGTGGTGCCTACCAGTTTGCTGAAGATGCTGTTGCTGTCGTTGCCGCTGCTTTCCCATCTGATTGGTCAACCCACTAGCACCAGGATTACGGCTTAGCCCATGTGGAGGAAGGTGATGTTTCTGCTGATGCTGCCCTGCTATGGGAGTCATTGGGGAAGATGGTGTTAATGGGGACAGCGATACTGGTTGAGATGGAGTTTGTGATTGAATCTGGGAACTATTTTGTAGAGCTGATGAAACAGGAAGGTGGGTCTGGGACTGGACATGTGACATCAGAGCATTAGATGCAGCAAACTGTTGCTGCTGCTGCTGCTGCTGTTGCTGCAAATACCGCTGCTGCTGCATCTGCCTTTCTTTAGCAAGACGGATTGCAAAAGCTTGCTGCTGTGGACCCGTAGCATGATTGGGGCCTTGAAGATGGGGGTGATGAGGGCTGCCTAGTCCATGGGATTGTTGTGGGGAGATCTGATGTTGCTGCTGGGGATGGCCAGGATATGACGGACCAGTTGGTGGAGTTGTCTGACTAGAAAAGGAGGCATTCAAACCATTGAAGGCGGTAATACCTTGGGCATTCCCCTGTGTCACCTGCATTTGAAGTTCTGGAACCACAATTTGCCTCTGATGCTCTGCATTATGACCAGGCTGTGACAAAAATTTAATAGTCAAATAAAGAGCTAGGACCCAAACTAGAGAAGAAGAAAATAGGGAATAGCCACAATATACACTACTAATTTCTCACTAATTTTGAAGAGCAAGGCTAGAATTTAGAGCATGTTTACTAATCCATTATGGAGAGGAAAAAGAATGGGAAAGGAAAATGGATTCCCTTTCATGTGTAACTAATTGGTATGTAAATAAATGAAAGGGAATCATACCCTTCCCCACTCATTGTTTCTTATTCCTCCCTATTCTCTTTCTCCTCCATTCCTTTTACGGATTAGTAAACATGGCCTTAAAAATGCAACTAGTGGACAAAGAAACACGAAACAGACATGCAGCCTACGCTTATCCACAAGATTTAATATGACTTTCGCATGCGTCTTTGGTCAATTTATCCATGAAGAAACTGTGCCAAGTAAAAATAAGCATTGCAACCTCATGTATTCTCTCTCCTCTTAACAACAGAAGCAACCATATCTTAAAGTGCACAACTAAATTAACTCACCCGCATCATTTGCAAAGCCTCACGAGGCCTACTCATTGAGTTTCCTTGAGCAGAACTAGCTCCAGAATGCATATTTACAGGGCTTGGCATCCCCACCATACTGGAAGAGAGCATACTCCCAGAATTCAGTAAAGATGGTGAAGTCATTCCCTGATACCCAGGCCTAGAGATTGGCATGCTTCTATTCATCCCGCACATCATGCCCATACCATTTCCACCTGGTAGCATACGAACTCCACGATCACTTCCAGAAAGAGAACCAGGCACTGGCAAGCTGGACTGCTGAATATTTCTACTCGACAACACTTGATTATATTTTTGCATTCGTTGCTGCTCTTCAACAGGTAAAGACGATGTTCTCGGCATACTGTACCGACCATCCCTGAAAATATTGTCAGAAACAAACAAGGTTTTTAATAAACAAAAAGAAGAATGTTAAAACATAGGCCGTCTAAAAATATCAAGCTGCAAGAAAATCGTGTTACCTGACAGTGGCATTAAGTGCACCAGACGGTGATGACAAGTTAGTGCCAAGAACCACACCAGAAGATCCTTGTAGGGATGAATTTTTCCCAGTGGACGGAAGTAATGATGCAGCAGCACCCTGGTTTGATATTGCTAAACCACTAGCATGAGGACCTTGACATCCAAGGGCGAGGACGTCCTGGTTCGATGAGGTTGTATCACAGAGATCAAGAGGCCTTCAGAGAAAAAGAACAGAAAGCATATTATACGCATTCCACAACATAGGCAATTAAATACGAGTAAGCAATAGAGAATACAGAGGCATATTGCAGTTTCAAAATCAAAGAGAAAAAAGGACTAACTAATGGATTATACCATTATCATGCACAGAGGAAAGGTAACTTACGTTAGAACACCTCCATTTAGGTTATTTGGGCAGACTTGGGAAAGAGCAATAACATGAGAATTGTGGACTGGTGCTATTTGTTTCAAATCCTGGTTTTCACTCTTCAAAAAAATCACAAAAAAAAAAATGTTAAAGTTGCAACCTTTGTCTAAAAGAAGAATAAATATTCCAACATTTGAGTACTTCATACATATTAAATTGAAATGTCAAATTAATTCTATTTTAAAGGTTAGGCAAGAAGGAAAATTTTGACTTTATAGCCTAGAATGATAATAAAACAAAATTTTGAGAAAATAAATAGTTGAATAAGATTACAAACCTGAGTCCTTCGGTAATAATGCTGCTTCTGCCCAATCTTAATGATTTTCTCAAAATGTGACTTGAGGGTCTCGTCCTCCATTGGCTCTTTTAAACGTTGAAATAATTGCCTGGCACTGCCCTGCTTCAACAAAATACCAGCCAATTGAAAATTGACAATAATAATTAACCTAATACTGAGCAGGTCTGACACAAATACATGACCTAAATAATGTAGAGTTTCAAATCTTGCCTTTGGAATGCCTGGTAATGTAGATGGATAAGGTTGAGATGACCCTGAATCTTCAGCACTATCAGCTCCATCACCAGAACCCTTGTCCATTAATATTTTGTGACGCTCCTTGCATTCGTTAGGCTTGCGAAAAACACACTGTATATAGCTTCGATATGTTACAAGCAGTAGCAGGCAAAAAAAATTGGACAAAACAAACTTACAAAGTGCTAATTTAACAAACAAGGAAAAAGATCATTAAAAAGTTACAAAAGCTACACAAACTCTACAAACATCAACAGAGAGAAGTATGGGATTCTTACCTTGAAATGCAGGGTACTGTTAATAGCATCACTTATAAGCTCCCAATTAGGACCCATGTCATGTACAAGAACAACAAGTGCCTGCAGCAATAAAACAATAAAAATTCTTACCTACAGCAATAAAACAATAAAAATTCTTACCTACAGCAATAAAACAATAAAAATTCTTTGTACCAAGAAGCAATTCAAACAAAACCACAGAAAATACAATAAAATAACAACCCAAACTGACCTGGTCTTCAAATAGCGACCAAGGACTTCCAGAACCAGGCGGCCCAGCAGACATCTGAAAGAAGGTTAAATGCTCAAATTCATATGATAAACCATCAATACATCATTTCCTAGGATACCGTCAATAAGGACGACACCATAAAACTACCTTCAGCAGTTTGGCTTTTCGACCCCTGTCCCGACCACCCATCAATTTAATAAATTTACTTGAGTTCGACATGGACGCCACTGGAGAAGGAACGGAACCAGCCATAGTAGTGACGTTGTCAAAAGTATTCTCTAGTGAATGTTTAGATAGCTTTGGCTTCTTGGCATTGTGTTGCACATATAAATCTATGAAAGAAACAATTTACATGTACAAAATACAGAAAACAATTATATCAGGGACATTCTTTACCAACCACTGAACGAATTACCAGCATGAACAGGACTTTACCACTTGTTCCATTAGATTCAAAATGATTACTTCCCAGTCTCTTTTTGGATGGATCCCTCTGCACATAAAAGGTTCCATGAATAATCCAATATTACCAATATAGAAAGTTTACACCATGAAACACTTAATTGACAAGAGTTGAGCCAAATATAAAGATGTAAGCTACATTTTCGCTTTTTTATTTTATGAATACTATTGTCAGATTTTAATCCCGCAAGAACAGAGTGAATTAAATTTTAGAATGGAGCAATGTAATAGAGATCAAATTAAGCAACCTTACAAATTACCTGTTCATTAAGCATATTAGAATCCAGCTGCCATCCCTGGTCGTATGTGGACACCTGCAACATAGAAGGTGAGGAACTTGACAAGTGATAAAGGCATAAATAACAAACAGAAATGCATGTATGGCTGATGCTGTTATATGAGTTTATATGTACCAGATTCTTTGCCTTCTTCTTCTTTTTAGGTTTAATTGATGTTTCTGCACAATCATATGGTAACTGCTTATCAAAATCACCAACAGACTCAACTTCCATACTTTTCTGGAACTGGGAACCACCAAGCAGAGAAGTTTGGTCATCCTGGAAAGAATTAGTATCTCCACTGGAAGCATCTGTCTTAATCTGAACCTGTACATTTGCAGTAAGTGCAGCACTAAAAGGACTAATAACCCTCTGCCTGCTAGCAGTGCGCATGCGTTTTGTTGGAATTGGACCGACATTGAGGCTAGCAGGCCTTTTCCCCATCAACATAGACTGTTGAGTTGCGGGGGTGCACTGTCCATAAGGCAAATCAGCTCCTGGTTCGTACGACCTTGTGTATGAAACCAAGTTCTTCCGCTTCTTCTGTGTAGCTTTTGATGACCTGCTACCATCAAAGGCTCCAGGAAAATAATATGTGCTTGTTTCTCCTTCATCCTCGGTATATGCATTCTCTTGAAAGCCATAGTCTGCAATCAAAATTATATTTTTAATAAGCCCCATAATAAAGTAAAAATAAGGATCCAAACTCTCAGTTGTACCTGCTACAGCATCGTACATAGATGTTTCAACCTCTTCCTGCATGCTACTTCCAGTTTTCTGAAATTATGCAATTTGCTAAATTAGCAATTCTAATCCAAAAGGCTTTAACCAAGAAACCAAATCATTACAGAAGGAATAATGTCAATAGAAAAATGTGCAAAAAAAAGTCTAATGATGTATTACAATCAGATACATTCATGAATTTCTTTTCTTTTTTCCCTTCCCCCCCCCCCCCCCCCAAATGATGAATTATTTTCTATTTCTTGTTCTCAATGTGTTTATGTAGACAACAGCAAAAAGAAAATCACACAGGGGCATGCATTTACCTCATACTGTACAAGATGAGCTTCAATGGATTTTCTGTAAACTTCCATTGCACCAGAGGGAACTGTATAAAACAAACTCTCCTGCAATAGTATATTCAGAGAAATCTATTGATTATACCTGCAATAACAACTAAACGTGTATATATGCAAATCATCAATTCAAGCTTAAGACGTGGGATTTGACAAGCTGCACTTAAAATTGTTAATAACAGACTGAGATGACTTTGCATGTGTGCCAGGCAGTGTGTGGACAAGGGAGTCCAAGGAAAAGCAGGAGAGACGGTGGGGTAAGATGGATGGATAAATTTCAACATAGGTAATTCACTAAAAGGACAATGGACAAAGTTAACCATACTTCTGTAAGATGATCCTCCCATGACATATCCTGAATGCCCAAATCAGATATTCTGTCAGGTGTTGCTGGTGCTTCTGCTTTTAGTGGAAGACCACAAGTGCTGTTATATTTCAAAAATCTCACTGCATAACCTTGCACAGAGTGTGCAACATCCTTTCTGGGATACTGAATCATGCCTTTCTTTTGCTCCTGCAGAAGAGAAGCATAAATACCAGTAATAAACAAATGCATACAAATATCTGACACATAGAAAACATACACAAACAAGGTTTTGCTATATCTGATCCGAACAGGAAAACAAATTCTAAAAATCTCAGAAATCAATTTTCAAGAGATGAAGCTATAGAAAAACACAGAGGTTCATTCAACACTTTAGCCTTTGCTTCAACTCCACCTAAGAGCACATAAGGTACCACTCAAACTCAAACATCAAGAAAGGCAAGTGAATACCAACTAAATAGGTTGAATGAATACCAACTGAAAGAGAAAACTACCCAAAACAACCATAATTCCTAAATTTTCTGTCGCTAAATACACTGAAGCAGCAACCAAAGAAACAAATAAAGAAAAATACCAGCAAAATGTCAGTTTCTTCACTTTTTTCTTTAGAAACTTCTTTTGCTCCTTTATGCTCGCATTTATCTGAAAAAATGTTGGTGTTATTGCACTTTAAAATCACCCCAGCTGAATCCCAAAATTGCATGACAGCCTTTGCCAAGGCATGAGCAACTTCTTTTAGCCTCCAACGTTGATGTTGTTCTTCAAATCTCAACCGAGAAGTAAAGGCTACCCGGTGACATATTTGTGCAGCGGCTGTTATTTTCCAAAGACGTTCCTACAGACAATGACAGAGAAAGAAAAAACTCTTAGATGGGCCAAGATGGATGTAGTCAACAGTAAAAACCTATATTCAAGTTACCAAAAGTGCATGTATGACAAACTGATATGAATACATGATATGCATTTCACAAAGTCATACCTGCACAAAATCATTCGCCAACCATGCCATTTCCTCAAGGACAAAATCCCAATGAGATTTTCGACGATTCTCCAGAGGCATAGAACGAACAGATAATTCAGCAATCCTCTTATGCTTGGCCTATATATCACTTCATGTCATCAATGTACAACTAAACAATAAAGAAAAAACGAGTTCCTTCCAAATAGATAATTTAATCACAAAATAAAGAAGAATATGGAACCTCTATAATTCGAGCCTCTTCCAAAATAGAATCTTCATGTGCCCTGTTTGCAACTTTCAAGCTATTAACAGAAGTTGTATGAGGGTCAGGGGCTACAGTAGAATCCATCTCTGTCGAAGCAGTCTCAGGAGGTTTATGCATAAAGTTGCCTATGGGGTCCTCACATCTTACTGTAGAAGTCTCCTTTTTAAAGCTGGAATTATCTGATGTGTCATCCACTTTACCATCAGTTTCTGATAACAAAACATTACTATGCTTAACTTCCTCAGTGTCTGAAACCTTGACTTCATCATGCAATGCGGCTGAATTTTCATGCATGTCTTTATCAACTTTGACTGTGTCAACACTGTCAGAATTTTTTTGACAAACAGAAGAGTGCACATCATTAATCACAGCAGCATCATTAACTGCTTCTGTCCCGTTCTTATCCTTTACTATCTCAGCACTAGCCGGACTGGTTGTCCCTTCGACATCTGATGTTTTCCCCATAGACTTTCCATTAGAATCAACACTCCTTGTAGTAGTACACATATCACTACCTCTATGTACATCTATTCCTAGGCTAGTCTGAGTCTGAGTAGACAGAGAATATAAACCTTTTGTTCCTACAGCTGCATTGCTATTTTGTTCTTCATTTGGTATACTTTTGTTATCTCTCCTTACATCACTAAACCCATTCATCTGAATAGAAGTGGTTTCCTTTTCAGTATCTATTGTACCTACAGAGGGCCGACACTCTAAACCCGCTGAAACCAGCTGTTCCATTCCTGCAAGATCAGATTCCCTAGAAACCATATCAGCAGGAGTTTGCTGACCATTAGCTGGAGATGGTTGATCATGTTGGTTCTCATGTGAAATTTTGGGAATTGTGACATCCGATTTACTTTCATGCAAGCTAGCTTTAATCAGTCCAGTTTTTATCTCTAGAACCCGATCACCATCCAATTTTGTATCCAATTGTTTATTGGAAGCAACAACCTTAGGAGTTATATCACCATTCGAACTAGCAGACTTTAAGCTAGAAAGAGATGGCGTACTCTGGTCCTTCCGATTATTTGTTTCACAAATCTTCCCCTTGGCATCCTTTACGCATCCACGTACAGGTAAAACAGATCCTTGACCACTCCGATTCGGAGTCATATCAATTGCACTTGATCGAGCACCCTCGCGATTTGATCTGGACCTATTCCTACGAGCATAAGGACGGACAATTGCTGAATCTTCTGATTCCTTAGCATTATGAGTCCCATCAATTTGGGAAGATTGTTCCGATGGAGCAATATTACTCCTCCGACTAGGACGAAGAGAGTTCCTTTCCCCTTCGGGCAAATCATGGTCACCATCAAAAAGTAAAAGATTATCGGCAGTATTAGGTTCACAAACTGTAGGAACCCCTGGCCTACCACTACTATCTACAGAATCCCCATGAGGTGAGGCAGTCAATGCAAAACTACCTTTTGCTTCACTGATAACAAACAAAATATAAAAAAGGAAAAAAGGAGCAAACTTTAGTCAATTGATAAAGTGAAATAGTAAGGCTCAGAATGCACATTTGCAGTAAACGTAACTGTACCTAGTCACAAAGTGTTCTGGGTTTTGATCAGTGAGTGATGTAGACTGGACACTAAAGGAAGCTGCAGTCCCAAATTTAAAGTCCAAAGGATTGCCACCCTGAATTGAAATAAACAAGCACTTAAGTGACTGTTCATAACATATATATATATATGGAAAAAAAAAAAAAAAACCCCATCATTGAATGACCAAATCACCATACTTTTTCCAGAAATTCTAGTTCCTTTCTCCTTTCCTCACGAACATCATACTCCAGCCTGTTATAGACATAGTTCATCGTATCTTTTAAGGAAGACAGAAGAAAGAAATTGTCCAAAAGTAGAAAATGAAAAATGTGAACACAAAAGGAGAACAACAGACCTAAGCTCTGCTTGAGCCTTCTCAATAGCTGCTCGACGAGGAGAGGTCTTCAAACCAATACCAACTCCGCCGTCAACAACTCCTCCCATGGAATCAACTTCAGCATTTACTGGGAGAGCATACCCTGAGCTACATCCATGCATTACCGTCCTAATACCTACAATCTTCCCCTTCCATCTTAAGAGTCTACAAATTTCTTAAAAGCAAAAATATCAGAAACGTCATATAATAACATGGGATTGACTAATGAAAGAAAGAAGCGCTAAATAGATAAATGTTACTGAAAAAATTTACTGATGCTTCATAAGCAATCTAGAAATCAATCTCCTTCCATTTACTATATCGGAGCACATATCGCCAAAAGTAAGTTACCAAACAGATAAGTCACTCAACTTTAGAACAATGTTCTCAAATGAAGATAGGCATACTTTAGAAAAATAAATAACATACGTCACAGACTACAATACATTGTAAAACAGACAAAATATCCAGAACCACTTTGCACCACTATTTGAGAAATGTCAACTTATTTCCTTAGTTAAATGGGGACTCTATCTTAACAGAAATGCATTAACATTCAGATGCCTGAAGTTTATTAATTCCCGCAAAAGACATAGTATAGAAATAAAACAACCCGAATAACAAAGAAAAGGCATTTCAATAATTGTAAGAAATCCACGGTTACAATAGGAGAGCTAAAACAATCATAATGCAACTTTGAGAAATGTTGTTCAACATCAAAATTCAAATGACTCAAACCTATATTTGTTGATATACCTAATTGAGTCAAAACAACGTCGAAGTTACTCGGCTATTCTGGCAATGTTTTGACAGCAAAAGACAGAAAGAACACTGGTTATAGTTATTTATAAATCCACATACAATTATATATTTTACAGCAGAATTTTTACATGCCAATCATGTTAACAGGTTCTTTTAAAAAAGATAAAAGAAAATGAATCTTTAAGGATGAAAATTTAAAAGCAATTCCAGTACACAAGGACACTTCCCAGCCCACTTCTAATAGATTTTATATATGTATGTGTGCATATATATATATATACATATATACACCTAAATATATATACATGCACATGAATAGATAGACGGACAGCGTACTTTTATATGAAATAAATAATGACGATATTGTCCCAAAAAAAAAGTTCACGCAAAATTAATCTTAAAGAAATATAAATTATATATTTTCTATTACACGTTGCAAAACGCAATGTATCTGTCATTCGACCTACAAAATTCGTTAGAATATTTGGGGATTGTTAGCACCAATGTTTCCAGCGGCGTATAAACATCCATATACTTTTCCATAACAAACCTTAGGAAACAACACTACACTGCAGCAATAAGGAGTGTCCAAGTGCCACACCATGCAAAAGCACTAGAGAGAAGTAGTCAGCTCGATAGACTGAAGAAGATGGTAAGAAAGGCAATGTCTGGTGGAAGACGGAAATGCCAACAAAGCAATGAGAACGCATATAAGTTAAGAACTTGAATCCCCAGCAATGAAGAAATACATAAATAGTTAAGAACTAGTATATGTTTATGTCAATTATTAAAAGCAACAAACTTGCCGCCAATGAATCCCTTTGAATTTTGGTACTAGCATACTCGAGCAAATCAATTAAAGCTTCAAAACCACCGGCATACCACTTCAAAGATTCCCCAACAGAATTCAAACACATGGTCATGATAAATTATGCCACCCCAATCGCATTTTAAACCATCAACCCCATGCATACCATGCCATGACCTACTATTCAAAGCCATGGGCATTCCATCACAATGCATAACCTAATTCGAAACCAACAACAAGTTCCCACAAATTTCCCATACAACAAAACCCTAATTCCACTCAAACCCAAACGAATTCAACGAAATTTCAAAATTCTAGGGTTTTCCAATACAGACAGAGCAAGACAAAATCACCTGAAATTGAAAGCAGAGTTGCAAAATTGGAAGCTAGGGCACGACACTGGGGCCACGAGGGACTTCAATTCCAAGCAGTTTCTCTCTCCTAGGGTTTAAAAAATGAGGGAAAACCCGAAGCTCAATGGAAAACGCCCGAACTTGCCCTAGCGCAAAAAACCTCTCTGAAAATGTCAGCCATGGAAACGTTGGGAAGCCTTTCACCGAAACCCTATGAAGAAATTGAGTGTGAAGGTCTGTCTCGTCTTCAATTTCTGGTTTGGTTTCGGTTTTTGGTTTCTTCGTGGAGTGGGAACTATGCGACCTCTGCGAGTAGTGGGCTGGGCATGGAGGAGAAGATGCAGAAGAGGGCTTTGAGAATTTGGACGTTCATTTTGGGCTTTTTATTTTTTTTATTCTTAATTCTTTATTTTTATATATTTAAAAAAATATATACTTTAAAATTTTTCAGTCTTTTTTAAAAAAATTTCTTATTTTTAAATTTGCTTGTTTTAATTGGGATCGATGAGGAAGATGAAATGAAACACCCAACACGAATTGTTTTAAAATAATTAGATAATAAAAATGGTTTTAGTAAATAGTATTCTTTATTGAAAATCAATAAATAAAAAATAGTAGATGGATAAAGCAACTATTAACGATAAAAATAGTAATAAAGGGTTTGTTTGGTGTCTTTTTTTTTAATAAAAAATAATGGAGATTTTTATATAACTTCTTTGAAAATAAAAAATAGAAAATTTTACCCTTTCTTCGTTTTTTCGTTCGAAAACAAAAACAAGAATTAGCACCACACAAGTTTATGTATTTTATTCCAAAAACAAAAAGAAGTTTAAAAATCATTCGAATGTTATATTTTTTTCTTCCATTATAAAAAATGCTTTATTTTTGCACAAATTATGTATAATAGACACCTATCGTAAGCAATAAGCAATAATAACCTTTTGTTATTTACATTCTACATGTTTTTTCTTCTTATTTGGTGTTACATGTGAGAAGCTTAATCTAGAATTGTGCAGTTTTATTTCTTAAATCACATACTATTAAGGTATCGCTCTTCTCTTTTGAAAGCTCCATCTTCTTCATCTCTACAGCTTTACCTCCCTAGTTTACTGCTATGCCTCATTTTTGTAGGGCTATATCTAAAACGACCAAATTAAGTCTTTTTTTTTTTTTTTCAGGTTCTAATTTTTTTTGGTTCATCTTGACCGAGTTACTCAGTAATTTCCGTTCTCAACTAGGGTTGCTCAATTTGAGAATGATAAAATTAGGTAAAGAATTTTGTTTAATGATTTTTTGTGTTAATACAGTATATTTTATTTCAATGAATAATATTGGTTATGACAAGATATTTATATATTGTTTAACATTTCATATACGTTTTTTTTTTTCCTTCAAGGGTTCAGCTCTTTTTTTTTCGGAAATTTTCATTTATACCCAAATCAACCAAATTTAATTTAGTTTTTATTTCATTTTTCAGCTTCTTTATTTATAATTGGTCTAATTATTTGGTTTTGTTTGTTCATTATTTTTTCCCCCCCATATGGTATGATTACCTTTTCATTCTCATTTTTCGTTTGCTTTAATAATATGCCTATATGTATATGTATAAAGGTAGTTGTCATCATAAATTTAGATTTATGATTGTGGTTCTATTTATTTTTATTTGTTTTTCCTTTTTTTTTTTTGCGTAAATATGTGATCATATGATTAATTTGAAATTAGTGAGCTCCAGCACTGAGAGATTTCCAGTGAATCGATATTTGTAGAATATAAGATATGTCATTATCTCGGTAAGAAGGGCCAAGTCATTTGGTGAATGGCCATTCGAAAAAGCCGAAAAGATTTTTCTAACGAAGATCTAATTTAATTTATTTGAAGTTATAAACTTGCATGCACGTCATCCATATTTCATGTACTTTTTTCCTCTTGTTCATTAACATGACACTACAGTTATTTATATTTATAAATTATGTATAATTCAATATTCGTATTAGACGTATTTATAGTACTTATTTGATTGTATGAAATTTGATTTAAAAAATGTTCTTTCAATGACTTTGCTTGGTTAAGAAAAAAAAAATTCCACCAAAGCAACATCACTTAAGAGTACCGGTCCTATTTGTAAGACTCATCGAAGGCTCGTAATCCGAAAAAAAAAAATAAAAAATAAAGACTTGTCAATGGCCTCAAGTCACAATTTTTCTCAAGTCACAATTTTTATTATATAGTAGTTTAAATCAAACGTGTTAGGCAACTAGGTTATCTCGATCCCTCTCAAGGGCAACATTTTTTACTTCCTTAAACCCAAGTTTCCATGTAATCCAAGGTTTAATTATGATGAGCATAAGCATCTGTCGACTGAAAATTAATCATTTCTCATTGGTTTTATTGTTCATAATTTACAAGGCCTTTTAGAGGCTGTTATTTTAGAAAGTGTCGTTGGCTAATTATCAGTTTAAGTAAAGTCCAATCCTAATAAGCTTATATAGCTATTGACCATAAAACTGGCACTGACACGGTTATATGTGAATATGTGACTCACAGGACTTAATATTAAGGGAACATATAAAAGGAAAAAAAAAAATACTTTTAGTCTTTTTGCAAAAAACACACATTTTTTTTATTAATATATCAATTAAAATATTTTATTTATATTTTTCTATCAAATTTCACCATATTTATAAGTATAGTTAAAATTAGAGTTAAGATTAATAAAGACTAATAATTTTAATTTTTAAAATCTTATAACAGAATTCACATAAATAATTTTTTGAGTATTTTGAAAGTTATTACAATTGAATTCTTTAAATGTTACAAATTATTCACTAGCCTAAATGAGTGCTTTTTTTTTTTTACTATTATTGTAGATATCAATTAACAATTTTAAGGACTAAAAATATTTCTTCAACAATTTTAAATTTTAATTTTAATTGTATATATGAAACCGTGAGATTTGATGATAAAATATAAATATAATGTTTTATTTGATATTTATAAAAAGATACAAAATTTTTGCTAAAAGACTAAAAGTCTATAATTTTTTTTTATATTATCTCCTCGGTAATAATAATAATAAAAGGAACGAAAAAGTGCTTTATGTCTAAGTTAAGATTATTCATGTTGAACATTGGTAATTTGTTGATAGCTTTTTGTTTTTTTGTTGTTGTTTTTATTTTTTTTTTCTTTTGTGACTAATTTAGTAATGTTTATCCATGTGACAAATTGGCAATGAAGGGCAGTGCAGAGTTACGTATTGGTGTTTTAATTATCCGGTAATTAATATAATTGCAGTGTATTGGAGATAAATGGGGAAGGAAAATAAAATAAGGATTCTATTATTAATTTTTAGAGTTGTTGGAAATCAAAGAGAAAAATAAATTTAAGTGAATTAATTTTTAATAGGAAACAAACTGAAACTTGATTACCATAACGTATTTACATTTATTTGCTCTAAACTAAATGATAGATTAGTAACTAGAGAAACATAGCATGATTCGTGAATAATGACTTTTTTTTTTAAGTTAATTGTAACTTAATCTGAGAGTGAGACCTCTTTCTCTGTACATGACCCCCCTCGAAATACTAAAATAGTACCTAAATTTTTGTTTGATGGGGTCCACGTGAATTATGTTCTCACTGTTTTTATTTTTATTTTTTATTTTATAGGATAAGGAGAATCATGTTCTCGTAAATAAATTTAAAATATATACACGCTCTCACCTTTCAAGCAAAATTTGACTGAAGTGCACCTCATAATTTAAGACAACGATAATGATATTTTTTTGGGGTGAACAGTTGAATTTTTAGTAACTAATTATCTATACAAGAAATTAGTAATTTAGACATAAGCGCTACAATTAATGTGAATGCATACCGTATGATTTTGGTCCTGTGTAGGAATGTCCGACTATGTTCTATGTAGGGAATGTATCATAATTTAGGTCATTTTCATATATATATATATATATATATATATATTCTCAATCCATCTATCTTTTATTTTTAAAAATTTAACATTGTGTTATTTTCTACTTTTAGAATGAAAACTGCTTTCGTTGCATTTGGATACCAAATAGACATATGTAACATTGTGTTCTTGAAAACTACACTCCTACACATTGTAACATAATGTCTAAATTACATACCTTACATATGTAGTTTTAGGAAAAATATTTTAATTATGAATATACTCATCTTCTTCGATGTTTTGAAATATAAAATAATTTCAAAATTAATAGAAAATTATTACGAAGTCAGATAATACTAGGTATCACAACTCACTAACTAAAATTTTTATATTAACAAATATGACATTCAATTATTCAATTGGTATCGTGAAATTTATTATAAATAATTATATATTATTTATTAATTGATTTGTGATAACTTATTTAATATATGTATTGATATTTTAATAATTTATTAAATTAGTTGGGATATTTAGTATTAGTATTATTTTTACTAAATAACCCAAAATTCAAAACACAAAATAAAATCATAAAATTTGAAACTATTTAGAAATAGCTGTGTTTCAAATCAATAAAGGAGGAGAATAATTTAATAATTTCTCCCCTCCCCCGGCCGAAAAAGTAGATGTTATAAGAGTGAAATTGACGCAATATGCAGAGTCTTAAAAAGATGAAGTGACACAATATGTTAGTGTCTTAAAAAGATGAAGTTTAGTTTACAATAATGCAAGATCGGATTTTTGTTTTTTTTTTTTTTTTAAAAAAGGAACGCCACATGAGACATATTTATAATTGACCTTTATTATTTTTTCACGATTATATATTATCTATTAATATTTTTTATTTGTACACAAAGTGAACTCCCTATAGTCTCCAATAAAAAGCTGGTCATAGAATAGAAGTATATTGAATGAGTTCAATATGTATTTTTTTTAACACGTGTATAGTTATTATTTTGTCTAATTAAAATATATCTCGTTTTATGGTAAAAGATAGAAAAATAATAAGCGTTAAATGTTGTATTTTTATTCATTACATGATTATCTAGCGACTCCCATGATTTTAATAATTAAAAAATAATAATAACAATAAATACATAATATTTAATGCTCTTTATTGTTCTCTCTACTTTTATTACGAAAAAACGTACATAATGAATTTTTATTTGGTAAAACAATATCTATAAATAAATAATATATATATATATACATATATATATTGAATTGGTGACTATGCGTATATTAACATTGGATGTATAACCACAAGGTACTAATTTTTTTCCTCTTTTTTCTATTGTGAACTTAGGATTAGGATTCATAACTAGCATTGTAATTACAAAGTTAGATTAGTTGGTGTCTACTACATATGCTCCAATATTGAGATTTAGGGTGGATGGAATAAAAGCTAAAATCCATTATTCGAGAATGGTAACAAAATACTACATATTTTTTTTCTATTATTTTTTCTAGCATAGTAGTTACAAAGTTAGTTTAGTTGATGTCTAAATACTACATATACTCCAATATTGAGATTTACATATGCTCCAATATTGAGATTTAGGCAGGATGGAATAAAAGTTAAAATCCATTATTTGAGAATGGTAAGAGGGATGGAGACAAGAAGGGGTGAAAGCCCTTAGGACCACCAAAATGAGTGAGTCATGGTGAAAGCTCTTAGGACCACCAAAATGAGTGAGTCATTCATTATTAGAAAAAATGAGGGGAGGAATAAAAAAAATGAAGGCATACAATTACCTTCCAACAAATTTGACAAATATGTTATTTTATAATGAGTAATATGGTAATTCGCAAATAAATATTTATAAATCATTTTGTCTCTCCTTCCAATACCACGCTCAAAGATAAATAATTACATTCTTTCACCAATTTACCAAATAACACAAAGGAAAGTACCATACTTTTTGTTGCTCGCACCCTACTTGATTCTTAAAAATACATAATTCTTACTCTCTTACCTTATGCTAAACATAGTGTTAATAAGTTAAAATCTCCATTATTTTTCTTAAAACAAATGATTAGAATTATAACCCCTTACTCTTATAAGTCTATTACAAATATATCATATGTATTTTTTATTTCTTTAAAATTTAACCTCAATTATTAGAAACTACACTTCACCTCCTAGAATTGTAGCATAAGACTTCAATTTCACTCATGAAATATCTAATTATGGGGGAATATGTGTTAATTGACAAAAAATACAATCCTCATTAGTGTTTTGAAACAAAAGTTGTTTCAAAACAACTTATAAATCAATAGAAAACCATTGCCAAACAACCAAAATTTTGAAGCAAAAATTTGTTTCAAACACTGAGGAGAAAAGTGATTTCATCAACTAAAATTTTTCACATGTAACACTGTTGAAATTGAAAATTTATATTGCAATCCTACCGGGTGAAGTGCAGTTTACAAGAACGCAAAATTTAATTTTTAAAAATAGAAAACTAGAGGGAATGTGTTTGTAATTAATCATACAATAATTTGATGTCATTAAATTTACTTTAAAAAATCCATTAGTATTTCTTCAGTAATATATTAATATATTTCATAGTTTATAAAAATGCTCATTTGCATGTATGTTAACATATTCATTTTCATTTTTTCAACAAAAACATATTCATTTATTTTTTCAAAGTAAACATAGGCATCGAAAAGAATAATATTTCCTTTGAAAAGGACGAATATTAGATTGTGTTACTTCATAAATAATATAAGAATGACGGAGGGAGACGTCGTTTGATAATAGCAATACCAACTTCTAAGTGTTAAGATCCTAACTACATTACCACATTGTATCTGCCTATCATTTTGTTTGCTAAATCAAACAAGGATATGAGAATATTTCAGGACATTATTCATTCTAATTGAAGCGTTATTATGATAAAATATTTTCAAAATAAATGAAGTTTTTAAGTTTTTGTTTCTTTTATGAAGAATATAGAGTATGTTCACATTCCTAAAATTGAAAAGAATAAATATTTTCACTGGAAAGAGAGTTAAATATGGGAAGATGTGTTCATTGGTGGATAGTACCAATAGACGTGTCTATTAGTTTGAAAAGAAAAAGAAAAAGAAAATTACCATTACGGGTATTTGGGGTTTGCCTCTGTTAGTGCACAAGGCAAGCAAATAATTTTGATTTATTGTAACATGGAGGTGTATTTGTTGGACGGTGTGCATCACTGTTCTCTAAATTAGAGGGTTAAATAAAACTAATACTCGTTACAAATAAAATAAATATTATCACTAATTAAGTGTCACGTGTTACATGTATTGATATTAAAATTTTAGTATAAAAGTTGGTATCTCAAACATTATCCTATTATAAATGTTGCATTTCAATTGGAAAGTGTAAAGTTTCAATTGCAAGTCAAGATAAAATGGTTGATACTAAAACAAGATGAATATTGAATCATAACCCGTTGAGAATATATATATATATATATATATATATATATATATATATATATATATGAAAGAATGAACAGAGTATGGCTCATTACCAATGACAATGTACAGATCTCTTGATATACAATAGCCTGAAATTTGTTTCATCAAAAGTCAGGCTTCGCCTTCTCAACCACGGTTAGTATACTTCCTTCTGCTGACTCAATAAAACCACGGAGCTCCTTGGCATGGCCACTCATTCCATTTATTGAATAAGCTTTGACCATGGTTCTGTATGTAATCTTATCAGGCTTACATCCTTTCTGCTCCATCATCTCCAAAACCTCCCTCATCTCTTTGAGGCATCCCAGCCTGCCATAAGCATCCACCAAGGAGTTGAAGAAAATAGTATCCAATGTCACATCTGAATTCTCAATAAAACGCAAAACGCCGCCAATCTTTTCAGCTTTGCCCTCTTGTGCATAAGCCCTCACAAGGGAGCATAGCGTGACACAACCTGGCTTGATCCTCTCTGACCGCATTAGCCTGAACAAGTATTCCATCTGTTTAAGATCTCCAGCTCTCCCAAATGCATCTATAACCACATTGTATGTAACAATCGTCCATGAGTAATGGTATTTCTGCATGTACTCCATCACTGAGCTCATTTTCTCATATTCTCCAGCTTTGCCATAGGAATCCAGGAGAATGTTGAAGGTCTTGATGTTTGGTTCGATCCCGGCTCTCTGAAACTTCTCATAACACTTCTCCATCATTTCTATCTGCCTGCTTCCACCAAAGGCTCTCAGTGTGGAATTCATCGTCCAAACATCAGGTTCGCATTCCTCTTCTTGAAGCATCTCCACTAGTACTGATTCCATCTCTGCAAACCTTTCAGGCGAATGGAAAGAATGACTTAGTACCCCTTCATTGGACTATAAATATCAGAATTCATCTAATTTCCATATGAATATAAGAGAAATTTACAAGAAAAGCAAACTAATTCTATCATGATAGCCTGTTGAATCCAGAAATGTGATATGTGGTTTGACAAGTCGTGGGAAACAGCTAAATAATGGGAATCAGATGGAGCATTATAATTTTTAAATGGAAAGGATAAGTTGGCAAAGTACTTTCTAGCTTTCCCATAGGCATCAATGAGAGTATTGTACGTGACAATGCTTGGTTTGATCCCCTGAGCTGCCATGTCAGAAAGAAGAGCCTCCACTTTGTCAAATGCAAAAACATGAAGGCATGATTTGATAAGAACTGTATAAGTGTGGACGTCAGGTTGGAATTCTCGAGTGTTCTTCATCTGGTCTAGAAGGGAAAACGCTTGGTCAAAGAGACCACTCCTACTATATGCAGATAAGAGTGCAGTATAGGATTCACGGTTGACTGGACAGCCTTCATCAATCATAGCTTGAAAGAGCTCATGGGCCTTTTCAGGTTGTTTGCATTTTCCAAGCATGACAATTAGCTTGATGTACACACCAGAGTTTGGCTTATACCACATCTGCTCGCGTAGTAGTTCAAAAACCTGAAACAGTAGTAAATTCGACAAACACTAAGGATATCTAATGAAAACTTAAGGATATCTGATGAAAACTTATTTTGGCCTCTAAAGAATTTAGTTCCGTATTTATGTGTCAAAAACAATGATAAGAAAACACATACATAATTAATATTTTCCAGAAGCTGTAGTAGAAGTAACAAAGAAACTATATTTCTAGACAATCTTAATTTTTGTTATTCCTTTTAGGATTGTTTGGAACCTTAATTTATTCTTCGAGAATGTTCCATGACATATAATCATCTTCTTCTCCTTTTACATTGTAATGAACTAGTGAACTGTAGCTTGTTCTTTACTTAATTTTTATGCTCCATTTTTGATAATTCAGTTCATGTTTTTGTTCACATTTATGCATCAATTTATCTGGTTTTGTTAGTTAAAACCCACATTTTCTCCATAATACTAAATTAGGATTATCTCAACTTTTAGAGAGAGAGAGAAGACGATCATATTGAATTGATAAATGGAGCATAAAAATCACGTAGGCAAGATGTATAGAACCAGCCACAGTTAGCTAGTTCAGCATGCTACTAATATCCCAAAATGAATAAAGGTTTCAAATGAATAATAAAAGTTGAGATAATCCTAATTTAGTATTATGGAGAAAAAGTGGGTTTTAAACTAACAAAACCAGATAAATTGATGCATAAATGTGAACAAAAACATGAACTGAATTGATAAATGGAGCATAAAACACACACACACTCTCTCTCTCTCTCAGACATTTATGCATCTAATTATTTGGTTTTAATGCTAAAAAAGCTTAATTTCTTTTTCAGATGAAACAATGTAGAAAGTAAGTAGTCATTACAATTTCAAAGTTTTCATAGTTACCAATAAGCTTCTTTCAGCAGCGAAAATCAGACATTCACACGAACCCATCTTCAAAAAAACGTAACATTTCTATGAATAATAACTGAATTGAGCTCCATGAACTAAATCTTCAAATACTAAATTCTAGCATCTCCAACAGTTTCAAGCCAAAAATCAAACCCAAAACCAAATTGTTTCAAAAGTACTCTGGTTCAATCCCAAAGGAGCTAAAACCAAAAACCCAATTGAAAAAAAAAAACAACAAAAAACAGGGTCCAAACCTTGAGAGCTGACTCCCAACGCAGAGCAGAAATTCTCTCATGGAGGGACTCGAGTACGGTTCTGGGAAGAAGCTTCTTTGACTGTTTTGGGCCTCTCTTCTTCTCGATGACGGCCTTGGTGGCTTCCCTACGCAGTATCACCGAGATGGCTTTCCTCGAAGCTATCTTCCTGTTCACCTCTTCCTTTCTCTCCTTGGCTTCCTTCTCTTTTAGCTTCTCAATATCCAGTATTCTGCCTCGGCTTGGCTGAGCTGTTATCAAAGAAGAAGGAGAAGGGAGCGAGTTGGGTTCCGGTCCGGGTCCGGACCCAGTTGTGTATTCTCGAAATTGAGCCGAGAGTACTGCAGCTGGTCGCCGATTCAACCCCGACGGGAATGGGTACGTGGAGCTGGAAAGTGAAGCCATGAAGTTCGAGTAAGCCTTAAGATTTTTTTTTTTTTCTTTTTCTTTAGATAAATAGGGAAATTAGGTTAAATATGCATTTTTTCTTTTTCTTTAGATAAATAGGGAAATTAGGTTAAATATGCATTATAAGAGGCATATTTTGGCACATATGCTTCCCTCAATAAAACTCTGAAAAATATGCATATACCCACCTGAAATGTCACTTCTGCCCTTTATAATTGGTTTATAATGTATATGTCGCTCTTCTCCTCTTTAACCAAGCTGTAGCTCCTTATTCCTCCCTCTATATCCTCACAATCTTTCATGTAATCTCATGCTTGAATTTATCACACTGTCTAAGGAGCTGAAATTCTAAGAGTAGAAAAGAAGAAAGGATAAAAGTTGAAAAAACAGAAAAAAGACGTGGCAGTAAGACGGAGGACGGAAATCCGCGAAATGGGTATGTAATTTATATGGGTACTGTTTGAAATGATTTTTAACTGAGTTTCGATATGTTACGAGCATAATTTATACATTAAAAGTTATTTTTTGGCTCTGGGATTATCTGCAAAAGTCTGGATTTCTCAAAAAATCAGACTGCCTCAGTATAAGCATCGAATTTTCGATGTAATTTCGACCATATTTCGATGAAGTCTGAGATGTAAGAATTTCGTCGAACTTATTTCGATTCGTTGATAGTCGAATTTTCGACCTATTTTCGATGACTATTCGATGGCAGTCGAATTTTCGACATATTTTCG
>JXTB01000048.1:965699-979331 GCA_002914805.1 Parasponia andersonii
ATACTCATCGAAATATGATCGAAAATTTAGACCAGGTAATCGAAAATGCATCGAAAAAATGTCGGAATGAAGTGAAAAATTTCTAAATCGTCTTCTACTACAAATGCCCTAAATTAAAAAAAAAAAACCCTCAAATTAGATTTTGCTTACCTTCTTTTGGGGACTCATTTTTCTCAAGACAGATTTACGATCTTTGGCACGACGAGATTTCGTCTTCCTCGGTTAACGACGCGATGATTCTTGGCTCTTCAGAGAAGGAGACGAAAGAGAGAGTTGGAGAGAGAGAAAGAGAAATGAGGAGTTTAAGGGGCGAAGAGGCATATTTTCTCTTAGGTATTAGTAAGGGTATTTTCGTCCGTAAGCATATTTTTCAAATGTTTTTTAAATTGTGCATATGGGCCAAAATAAGGGTATTACGGAGCATATTTAACCTAATTCCCCGATAAATATTGGTGCCTTTAGAAGTTTAATAATTCGTGGCTATATTTGTTTCAACTGTTCAATTAGATGACACAAACCTCCAATTATATTTTTTTTCCCCCGTTTATAACGCTAACTTTGAAAATTTATTGCTAAAGTTACATTTTGTAGCGACTTTTTGAACTCATCCTTGAGGTCCAGTAGGACGGACCAGTGCTAATCTAGTGTTGTCCCAAAGAAATTGTTATTATTGAGACTCTCAACTCTCTCATTTAATTACTTCCTATTTTTCGGTAACTTCGTCTAATTACTATATAAAGAAGCGAGTGACATAACTTAAGAAAGAAAAGCGGTAAGGAGATGGACGACTTACAATTATTCCCTTGGTTTGGTATGACACAAATGAGAGAAATCATCTTATTGTGTGGAAGGATTAATTTGAGAGCTATGCTATGGATATGAGATTGTTATGCCTATCTTTGGCTGTTCGCTACAGTTAAGTACATTGTACATTCAAATTCAACTTCATCTCAAGAAAGAAAAACGCCAAGGATAGGGACAACTTACAATTATTCCCTTATTTTGTTTGATATGACACGAATGAGAGAGAGAGAGAGATTAATTTTAGAACTATGCTATGGATATGGGATTGTTATGCATATCTTTTGCTGTTCACTACAATCAGGTACATTCAAATTCAACTTCATTTTACTTCTACAGTTCCCTGCATTCAAATGTTAGATATTGAATTGGGCTAGTCCTCAAAGCTAAATAGCTTTAATAATGTCTTTGCACTTAACGAGTACTTCCTTTAAACAGACATATTTGCATATGAGTTGTTATGGTATTGAGATCAAGCCAACGTTTTACGTCCATTGGTTGTGGATGACATTTTAGAAAACATGTAACTGGGAAATAAGTCAAAGAAGCAGTTATCTCAATACAGAATTTAGCCATTAGGACATTACTTAATACGGAAGCCAAGTCTCATACCGCATTCTTCGTTATATTCAGTTTAGAGTCATTTTACATTCGCTATGATAATCTAATGAGAGTCGAGCTTCATTGGTAATGTCTTTTCTTATATGTACGTAAATTCTTTGAGAAAGAGGTGTCTTTAAAGGACAAGTTTAAATCACGATCATGATTCATCATTAATTGTGATATAAAACATGTACTTTTCTTCCTACTATTCGAGATGAAGATAGATTTACCTATATCATCGTTACTTGTGATGATACTAAATTTCTTTTATTCCATTCTTGAACATGAAGATATTCGTTTCCATATGATATACCAACCAAACTAGTTATAACTTCTTTTCCATAGTTCTTTTGAAAATATTTGACAGAGAGATTTATGAACTTGAAGGGCTCATATGACGCGCAGCTAGAGAGGCATAAACGCCATCACTAATGTTAATGAGAGTGTCATGCCTACCTTTCTCAACGATGATTCCGTTCTTAAAAACAACAATAACATCGGCACTCTTGATACTTGAGAGCCTATGTGCTACCACCACGGTAGTTTTATTGACCATGACCATGTCGAGTGCATCTTGGACCACTCTCTCAGAATCGGCGTCGAGCGCACTGGTTGCCTCATCCAATAGTAAGATCCTTGGGCATTTTACAATTGCTCTTGCGATGGCCACCCTTTGCTTTTGCCCCCCGGACAACTGCACTCCTCTTTCTCCCACCACGGTCTCATATCCCTGTCAAATAATACTCCAACCAATTTACATCATTTTAAATTGCATAACATCATATGAGTCTTAACCATATATTGGGTGGATCCACGTAGGTCTTGCTACAAAACCTACCTCAACAAAGGGTGGACAAGCACCAGAAATCCTTAGTCTCTAAAATAAAATAAATGGCCAAACAAGGGAACTCACCTGGTTTAAATTACTAATGAATTTATGGGCATTGGCCAACTCTGATGCTGCCACAATTTCTGCTTCTGAGGCATCTTCCTCCTTTCCATATGCAATGTTGGCACGAATAGTGTCATTGAACAAAACAGGCTCTTGGCTTACCAACCCCATTTGTTGCCTCAACCACTTGAGTTTTAATCTTTGAAGTTCAACTCCATCTAGTGTTATGTGTCCTGAGTTTGGATCGTAAAATCTTTGCAGCAAAGCTATTACTGTCGATTTTCCACTCCCGCTTTCCCCAACTAGAGCAACTGTCTAAAACACACAAAGGACTTTTAGATAATACTATCTGAAACTAAACACTTCAATGATGAGAAGTAAGTTATGTATTGACCTTGCCAAAATGAATAGATAGACTAAGGTCTTTAAAGATCTGAATATCTGGCCTCGATGGATACTTAAAGCTCACATGACATAGTTCAATCTCACCCTTCACATTATCTATTATCTCCCCAAACTCATCACTGGGGTCTATCTTCGATTTCTGGTCTATTATTGAGAATATGGAAGCAACAACAGCTTTGGCTTTGCTTGAATCAGAAGCAAATGAGCTATATTGAGAAATTCCAACAGCTGCCATTGTCAAAGCAAAGAAAACCTGCCGATCAAATGCGACTGATACTTAACTTTGCTCTCAATATATTTAACTATTGACTATGCATATCAAAAGAGTGAAACAAATGATTACCTTGAAAACATTTGAAAATGAAGCTTTTCCATCCTCAACGAGTCTAGCTCCTGCATAGAAACTTGAAGCATAGACACAAAATAGTAAGAGAAAAGACACCCCGAATCCTATTCCACTAATCAAGCCTAGCCATATCCCTGTCTTCATAGGGCCTTTACATTTCTTTCTGTAAAGTTCCATCACTCTCTCTTCTGCACAGAATGAAGCAACAGTTCTTATGCTCCCCGCTGCTTCGTTAGCTACTTGGCTCGCTTCCTCGTACATCATCTACAACCATTAACATTTTCCTTAAAGCATTTCTTTTGTAACACCGTGAATAATTTACTCCGGTATTTTTTTTTTTTTGAAATGACCATGTCCAGCAACAAAATGATCTAGCTAGGCCGTTCATTGGTTTTAGAACATACCTTTGCATCTGCGCTGAACCCTTTCATGAACTTTGCTTCAATGTATCCATTGATTCCAATCAAAGGAAGTAAGATGAGGATGATAAATGCCAACTGCCAACTTGCGAGAAAGGCGATGACTAAACCAGCAACTGCTGATCCAATGTTCTGAACAAGCAAACCAAGTGCATCTCCAACTAAAGCACGGATAGTCGCAGCATCTGCAGAGAGCCTTGCCCCAATGGCACCACTCGAGTGCCCTGGCTCATCGAACCAACCCACTTCCATGTGAACCACTTTCTCAAAACACATCAATCTTATACGTTGAGTCAATTTGCACCCAGCTACGGCAAAAAAGTATTCTTGTCCTGGGATCACTAATAATGATACAATACCAAGAACCATAAACATTATTGCCCAAAACACAGAATGCTTTTTCTGCTCATGCGGCGGTTCATAAAGTACCTTTATCATACTAGATATAAGCATACCAAAAACAGGAAGTAAAACTCCATTAACAATGGCAACTGTAGCTCCGATGAGAAGAATTGGCATCTCTGGCTCGTTAAGAGCAGCAAGGCGGCTGAGCGGGACATTTGGAAGGGGTTTCGCAGCTTGCGCAATGGCCTTATAATCTTTTATTGTTGTGTCATGGACAATGGATGAACCAAATGAGTGGCTACGATTTGTTGCAGAAGATCCTTGACTTGAAGATTGCATTATCGACCCTTTTTGAATTGATTGTTTAAAAAATTCTGGATAAGATTCCATTTTGTTTTGATATTCTGCAACTAGTTCTGACTCTTTGTTCATATCTTGCAATTGTATAAGCTGAGAGTAAGCTCCATCAGGGTCCTGAACTAGTTCTAAGTGTGAGCCTGATGATCAATTCAAATGAATTTTTTTTAAGTGACAAACTTCTTTATGTTTGCTAAAATAGTTAGAACAATATATTTGAGTGTTCACCAAGGTTAAGTACCTTTTTCAACTATCTGTCCTCTATGGATTACAGCAATCATATCAGCGTTCCTTACGGTGCTTAAACGATGAGCAACAATAATAGTAGTTCGGTTGAACATAATTCTGTCTAATGCTTCTTGCACAATCCTTTCAGATTTTGCATCTAGTGCACTTGTTGCTTCATCTAGAAGTAAAATTCGCGGGTTTTTAAGAATGGCTCTTGCTATAGCAACTCTCTGTTTCTGACCACCAGAGAGTTGAGTCCCATGTTCACCTACCATGGTATAAAGACCCTAAGACATAGTTTGATAAACATAAGTTAGATTACAATATTTCTTATCAGGATGAGATAAAAAAGAAAACGACATAAGCATTTATAAATTTAGCCAGAAGAAATTACAACCTGAGGCAATTTATCAATGAAGGTAGCAGCATTTGCAAGCTCAGCGGCTGCTCTTATCTCTACATCAGTTGAACCTTCCTTTCCATAGGCAATATTTTCCTTAATACTGGAAGCAAATAATGTCGGTTCCTGACTTACAAGACCAATTTTCCCCCTAATCCATTTAAGTTGAAACTCCTTCAAGTTGATGCCATCGATCATAACTTCACCAACTTGAGGATCATAAAATCTCTCGATAAGAGATATAACTGTTGACTTTCCACTTCCACTTTGTCCAACCAAAGCTGTAGTAGTGCCACCAGGAATATCAAGTGAAATTCCATTGAATATTTGCTCATCTGGTCTTGCTGGATAGCTAAAGTAAACATCCCTCAACTCTATATCTCCGCGAATGTCTTCCAATATCTTTCCTCTAATGTTGTAAGCATCAATCTCTGGCTTCCTTTTGATTGTGTCAAGTATCTTAAATGCTGCAGCTTGACCAACAGCAAATGCACTCATGCAAGAAGATGCCTGACCTAGAGACCTGAATCATCCATAGGAGTCAAGTAAATTAAAGTTAGAACATTGAAGCCAAGTAACACATACTTTTGCTTTTACTCCTACCAGCTTTGCTTGCACAAACTCACATTGATCCAGTCAACACAGCAAAAATCACATTCAAAACGTCTCCCCCATTACATTTTCCTTCCCTTATCATCCTTGCTCCAAACCAAACAGCTAATGCATAGCTACAAAAGATGATGAACATAACCATGCCGAGGCCAAATCCAGCAGTTGTGCCTTCGTAAACACCAGACTCGTAAGCACTAATAAGAAATTTGTTGTAACTTTTTATTGCTTGTTTCTCTCCAGTAAACGATGCAACCTAGAGAGACAACAACAAAATCAGCAAACATATGTAGTAAATGAAAGCGTACTCTCTGTCAAGGTGACTTACAGTTCTAATTGAGCCAATTGTCTGTTCAACCACGCTCGCTGCTTTCGCATAAGCAGTTTGTCCACGAGACGCCATCTTGCTTACGCTTATGGCCATAGCCGCACCAGCCATAACCATAAGAGGGATAGTGGCCATCATGACGAGGGTGAGAAGCCAACTTTTGATGAATGCCACTACGAAGCCGCCAATAAACGTTGATACCAGTTGTAAAAATTTCCCAACCTGCAAAAATTTGATTACAAAATCAAGAAAAGAATTCACTTTTGAGATATGGGTTTATTCGTATTAGTACCTACCTTCTCTCCAATGGCGTCTTGTATGAGAACAGTGTCACCCAACATTCTCCCAACGACCTCTCCTGCGTTAGTTTCTTTGTCAAAGAAAGCAACATCTTGTCTCAATATAGCTTCCAAATATAAATTCCTGATTCTTGCAGCTTGTCTTTCACCTGTAACCATCCAACAGGCCACCTCTAACAAACAACCAAAGCAAACCGTTAATGTAAATACACACATTGTCAAAAAGATTAAATCTCTTTTGAGAAACTACTTACGGAGAAATGCTGCCACGAGAGACCCCAAACCCAAATACACAAAATTTAAAGAGACCTGAAATTTTGGCAATGTAAGTAGTGATTTGTCAATGACATACCATCATCATATCAAATATGAATTGGCAAGTCTGCAATAAAATAGTACTATACCAAAAAATTATACCTTTGAAACAACATCAACCAGTCCTTTATTATTTTGGTTGTTTCCAAAATAATTGACTACTTCCCCCAAGAAAACTGTCATAAGGGGCATGGCTAATCCGTTCGCAAAGGCTCCGATAGTGCCGGCGATCATTAAAAGGATGTCAGTGCTATCCGCGAAGGAGAAAAGCTTGTGAAATGGAACTTTCTCATCTGGTTTGCTCCCCTTTGAGCCATGTTGATCTCCGTCATTGCCAGAGCTAGTTGTCTCTTCTTCTACTTGGCTTTTCGACGAGCCAACCTCTTGCGTACTCGTGCTGCCGTCTCGGCCATTCTCTACTGCCATGGCCTAAACTTTTTCACCTTATAAGCAAAGCAAGCCAACAGAAATGTTAAAACTTGAACTAGAGCAAGGTAGCTCACGTTGTGGCAGGGTTCTTCAGTTCTTTGTGATGCTGGATGGTTCTAAGTATAAGAATTTGTGTGAATGGCTTGGTGTAAAATAGAGAGGTAAAATCCTTGGCCTCATCAAAAACTCAGAACGCTTATCAAAGGAAAGTTGTGAAACTAATACATGAAAATAAAATAAACTAGAGAGACAAAGGGAATAAAAGTAACTGAGAAAATTAAATAGGATAGCAAAATAATGGCTAAATTAGTTGAGAGATGTCTAATAAGAGAAAGAAACATAGCTGTCAAATACATGCAAGAATACAGCGCAATGTTTGAGTATTCAAGGATGATAAGTTTAAACAGGAAACTAGCTATGTCATGAATCTTCATTATACGTGTTAATTAATTTTAATTAATCCATAAATAGAAACAATAACTATAAATATATTTAATAGACCAGATATCTTTTTCTGAATTGGAAATAATGAAGTTGGTCATTTAACTTCAGATTTGAAACGAGCTCCCTTCTAGATAGAAAATTTAACAATTAAATTGGTCTTTAACTTCAGATTTGAAATGAAAAAATTGATACAGCTAATCTAATATTTCAACACCTTTTTTCTTTTTTTTTTTTGGTAAGAGGCAAGCTAGGAAATTCAAATATTGATTTCAAATTTGCTTATTCTCAAAATTAATAACTTAGTTTTAATTTTTTGCCGTTTGTAAATTACAACCCCGTTCCTTTATTTATTCTTTTGGCCGATAGTCTGTTCTTCATTCTTGATCCCGCAATCTCGTTGGTTCAGCCACGCTGTTATTATTCTGTTGTAGCAATTCGCCTTCGTGTATTGTCCTTTCTTACTCCTTTTTTTTTTTTTTTTTAATAGAGTTAAGAAGAAGTGAACCAGTTTATCTTAAATCCCTATCCGGAAATTTCAACTCTAATTACTGAGTGCCGTTATTTATTTAACTTATAGTATTGTTGGTGTCATTTGAACACAAAAAGGAGGTGTTCATAACATAAGCTACCAAGTCCGAGAGGTTTGACTATCGAGGAGAAAACATCAAACTAGAAAACAACTTGAATCCAAGTCCCTTATCCAATTTTGATTTGTCAATTCGTGTCCAACAATTCCATCAAACAAAAATATTCATGTCTAACAAATAAGCCAAAGTCAATTCCACCTTATGTAAAAATTTATAGACCGATTTACGTTGTTCTATTCTTGTGATATGACATGAATTCATAGACACGAAATGAAAGAGAAATTAGGTTTAATATGCTCCCTAATACCCTTATTTTGGCCCATATGCACAAGTTAAAAAACATTTGAAAAATATGTTTGCAGACGAAAATACCCTTACTAATACCTAAGAGAAAATATGTCTCTTCCCTCAGAAACTCCTCATTTCTCTCTCTCTCCAACTCTCTCTTTCATCTCCTTCTCTGAAAGCCAAAAACCCATCGTGTCGTAAACCGAGGAAGATGAAAACTCGTCGTGCCTTCTTTCGTAAATCTCTCTCATTGTTTAAGATTACGTTGAGAAAAATGAGTCCCCAAAAGAAGGTAAGCAAAATATGATTTGATGGTTTTATTTTTTTTGAATTTAGGGCATTTGTAGTAGAAGACGATTTAGAAATTTTTGACTTTCCGACATTTTTTCAATGTGTTTTCGATTAATTTCGTTAAAATTTCGATTATATTTCGACGAGTATGGCTGAAAATAGTACCGGAAAATCACGTGAAATTCGACGTGTTTTCGACGGTATTTCGACGTGTTTTCAATGGTATTTCGACTGTGTTTCGATTTACAGAGTCGAAATTTCGATATCTTTTCGATGATATTTTAAAATAGGTAAAATAAACTTTCGATGTTATTTCGACTGTGTTTCAATTTTATTTCGATAAGGTTTCGATGAATAGTGCTGAAATTTCGATACATTTTCAATGACAGTTTAAAATAGAAAATAAGACTGCTCTAAATTTTCGATGTTAGTTCGACTGTTTTTCGATGACAGTTCGATGACATTTTCTAGTAGCTAGTAGTTAATTTTTTTTCGACTGTTTTCGATTAATTTTCGATTCCATTTCGACGTGCTCTGTTTTTCGATGATTTTCGATGGACAATTTCAACCTCCTGGCTATTTGTTCTCATTTGAGATAGTTTCTGTAAGATTTTTCGATGACAATCAAAATCTCATCGAAATCAAAATGATCGAAATTTCGATCACTTTTCGACCTATTTTGATGCATTTCAACTATATTTCGACGTAATTTAGATGCTTTTGATATATGTTAAATTTGTAAAAATTTTGTCTAACTTGCTTTGTTTCTCTTATGCCGAACCAAAAATCAAAACTCCTTGTACCTTTTGGAGAACACTTTCCTGGAAGGGTCACTATAAAAGGAACAACGGTGATGTCGAAGATTAAGGAGAGATTTGAGAAGTATTATTTGTTAGAGAGGGCAAAGCAGTGTCCGTTTAAGCAGTTTTTTCTTGCTCCTCCAATGCAAGCATCAGGAGTACTTATACACCAACTACTGTTGAGGAAGGTGAAATCCAAAAACCCGACGGAGTTGCAGTTTTTCATTGGGGATAGCAACTTGAGATTCGGGTTTAGTGAGTTTGCGTTGATAACGGCGTTAAACTTTGGCAAAGATCTAGACATTGTGAAGTACAAATCTATGTCTAGTAGCATGAGTCTCAGGGAGACATACTTGAATAATGAAGCTAATGTGAGATCCGGTGAATTAGAAGCTGCATTTCTAAATTGTGAGGAGAAGGAGGATGTATGGAAGTTGAGGTTATGCTACTTAGTAGATGGGCTCTTGATGGCACATGAGTCAAGCACCAAGATTCTGATGGATATGCTCTCTTTTGTGGAGAATGAGGAGAATTTCTTTAATTATCCATGGGGAAGGTGATCTTACGAGAGAAAATTTCCTAGTTTGAATAAGGACATAATGCATCAGAGAGAAAACTACCTTCAGAAGATGAAAAAGAATAAGAATGCGAAGGAAGCTAAATACACAGTCTATGGGTTTAGCATTGCTTTACAGTATTGGGCTTATGAGGCTATCCCCAAGCTTACTGGTACATTTTCTAAGAACCTTGGCATCAAATTCCCAAGGATGCTGTCATGGACAAGCAATAAAACAACATTAATGATGGATTGTATTGATATATTTAAGATTAAGAAAGTAAGTCCGGAAAATTGATTTTATTCTATATAATTAATTTTATAAATTCATAAGTTGATTGAACTTTATTTTAAACTATCTTGCAGCTTGTCACAAAGGCGTTATTGAATCCACGGGAGGCTGAAAAAGAATTCTATAAATATATATATCACGATCCATACCATAGCCTCGGCAGTACTGGAGTTGAGGAAGAGGGAATTGATGTTGAGAACGAGGAGGAGAACAAGAAGGAGGCGGCTGAAACAAAGCGAGCTGCAGATGAGACATGCATCTTTGACGCTCCTACAAACAAAGTAGAGGAGGAACTATTAGATGATGTGCCTCATTTACATAAGTTCTATCTTGAGTTGAAGACTGACATCGCTGAGTTGAAGGCAAACCAGACTGAACTGAAGGCAAACCAGGTGATTCTCAATGATAAACTTGATAGGTTGTTGAAGATGATAGAGAAAATCAAAGCACATCAGCAGCCAACTGGTACTGAATCTGAGGCCACCCAGTCGGATGTCCTTCCTGAAGGGTATCAGCCAAGTGAAAATATTGTCATAAGGACTCCCACTAAAGAACACAATCCTGAAGAGCAATAAACTCTGGGAGGGAAAGAGTTATAACTAGCTGAGGTGGCTACAGTTAAGTTTGAGAGGAAGAAATAGGTCGGCCAACGATCTAAGAGACTCATTGACTATACCGATCCGTCAAACAAGAAGTTCAAGGTTAATGATCCATGCAAACCAAATCCATTATGGAAAATTGAAAATAAACAGCTTGATACATTTAGGAGATGGCTTGCAGGACTTATTGATAACCGGAAACCAATCCAGTTTCTCACTGGTGATGCTACTACTGGATTCTCTTTCCACCTGCAGACTCCTTGGAAATGGCTTACAGATGAGGTAATTGGATTTATAATTAAATTTTTCTTTCTTCATTTTAAAATCTTTCTTTATATTCACTTAAAAGTTATTGTATTCTCTCCATTTGTAGCATATTGACGCGGCTTTTCGGTTGATACGAGAACGCCTTTGACTTTTCCTAAAGACTTATAGAAAGAAGGTCGCCCTTGCGGACACAGTCTATATTGCATGCATGAATGGTCGGTGGGATACATTCCGAAGAACCTCCAATAAAGCGAAGTTTTTATGGGATGACCAGCTTACTGATTATGCTAAAAGAGATGTAGATAATTTTCAACGTGGCTGGGAGGAGGTTAACGAAGTTTACTATCCCTTGAACATCGGTTCAAATCATTGGGTTCTTATGCAGATAGATTTTTCTGCACATATGCTCACGGTATATGACTCTGACCAAGCATTAGATGATGATGCACGTGTCGAGGAAGCTATGCATCCAATGATGAAGATGTTACCATACTTTCTGCTGAATGTAGAAGGAGTCGCTGATCACGATGATCTTGATTTGACTACAACGATGAAACCTCGTGATTTTGATGTTAGAAGGTTACCTCCCAATGTAGTGCCACAAACAACGAAGAGGTAATTCAATACAATATAAGAATATTAACAAATATTTCTTCAATTGGCTATTTTGACACTAATTAAAATTATTTGTCTTTGCAGTGGAGATTGCAGCATTTTTATTGTAAAGCACTTGGAATATCTGTTAGCCGACATTCCACTGTCCAACATTGTTGATAATGTTATGCAACATTCAAGACAGAAATTATGTGTAGATTTATTCTACTAGAATATAGAGCCATAGGTGTATAATAAATTTTTGTATAGTTGTTAGTTTTACTCATTTTTTTAAATAATTTTATTTGGGATAGAGTAGCTGATGTATTGTGCATAGATTATATTACTGTGCATATTCAGGTTAAAAATTGAAGTCAAAACGAATGAGATATAATTCAGCTTGTTAACTAGAGTCAAAATTCGATGATATTCGTCACTGTTTTCGATGATATTTAGTTGCATTTTAATTTGTTTTCGATGATTTTTCGACTATTGCATTTCGATTTGAAATTTCGATGCATTTTTGAGAATTTTTCGACTATTGCAATTTTTTCAAAATATTATATCATTATAATAAAGTAAATAATATTTCAAACTTATTCCAACTAAAATATTAAAATTATTCATTACAACGTTATACTTAAAATCCTAAAATTAAAATAATAAAATTAATAGTACAAAATTCTCAAGATACGTCATTTGTTGTTTGATTTTCTATACAAAATTATTTATTTGAAACTATTGGTATTATGTACCTATAAGTTGCCCGATTATGGCCCTTTCCACTGCAACGGCTACAATGGCGTTGCATTATGATCTTCTCCCCTTTTGACTTTGTATGTTTTGTTTTCGGCCAGCCAGCCTTTGGTTTATAAGAAGGTGGTTCCACCATATGTCTGCTAATATCATCAGGTACATCCCATTCTTCTTCATTTCCCACTGGATATATAGTCTCTGTGTATGAGTACAGCCATGCGTCAACTGTATAATACCAAGAATACAATGAGTATGGATTGATGCGTCGACTTAGAGTAGCCGCCAATGCATGCATATATGGCAGACCTGTCAAATCAAACCTCCTACAACTACAAGTCTTTGTCTGTAAGTTAACTTGACCGTCTCTGTCACCGTCCATGACATAAAACTCATAGTGGCTGAGAGGCTGAACAATCAAAGTCTTCGTAGCCTCAATACGGTCCTCCAATTTCTTCTCAATCTTTTTCGGTAATGGTTTATTGGATTCCATTACCAATGTTCGTCTTTCAAAGAACCAAGTTTGTAGTGTATACCTCAGAAACTCTGCCAAAGTTATGATTGGATACTTCCGTGCATATCTACTCGTGTTATTAAAGCTCTCAGCATTATTACTTGTCATGATGTTGTAACGAATGGCAGAGAAGTTTGCACGGCTCCATTTCTCAATGCCTATTTCTTCTAAATAATTAGCAATGGCTTGATTCTTGATCTTGATCTTCTCAAAATGATGAAGAAAGTCACTCATCCGATAGGATTTTGCCGCTAAGAAGTACTCACTGTGGTAATGATCAGTCTTGAATTTTGCTTGGATATTCATACCAATATGATGTATGCAAGCTCCGTGGTGTACTTCAGGGAACACAGTCGACAATGCATTCGTAATACTTGGGTGTCGGTCCGATACAAAGATCAAGTTCTCAACGTCTCCAATTGCTTCCTTTAATTTCATGATAAAATATATCCAGGAGTCATTGTTCTCTGAGTCGACTACTCCAAATGCAACAGGATACAATTGCCTGTTTGCATCTTATGCAATCGCAGCCAACATTATCCCTCCACAGTTTGTTTTTAAGAAGGATCCATCCACACATAGCACAAGACGGCATGCTGTTCTAAAGCCCCGAATAGATGCACCCAGTGATATGAAGAAATACTTGAAACGTCCCATCTCATCGGTCTCTAAATGCGTGACTGTTCATGGATTAGTCTTCTCTAACATATATAAGTAAGATGACAGCTTTTGGTATGAACCATCCACTGTTCCCCTCACATACAGAAGTGCTTTTTCCCTATATTTCCATGTCTTTTCATATGTCATGTTAATCCCATAGTCTTTAGAGAAATCGTCGATTATTGATCGAGGGGCATAATTAGGGTTGGCT
>JXTB01000048.1:992154-1014500 GCA_002914805.1 Parasponia andersonii
GGGGCCGGAGGAGTGGACCAGAACTGCTGCGTGTGCATGGTGAGGCATAAGGGTGCGGCTTTTATCCCATGCGGCCATACTTTCTGTAGGCTCTGTTCTAGGGAGCTTTGGGTCAGTAGAGGGAATTGCCCTCTTTGCAATGGTTTCATCTTGGAGATACTTGACATATTCTGATAAATTTCGAATATAGTGTTTTTGCCATTTTCATGGTGGAAAATAGTATTCAGGTTCAGATTTTTTCACAACATTTTTATGCTTTTTATTTATTTTTTCTTCTTTTTGGGTTTCTGGGGTTGGAACTTGAGCTGGAAATTAGAGTAAATATGTTATTATACTGTAACACGTTGAATTTCGACGTAAAATGTATTTCACAGTTTCAGGAATATCAATGTCAGTTTCTGTTATTGTCCATAGATAGTCAAATATGCAGTTTGTGTCAACTTCTTCAACAAATATGTATTTTTTGTTGAACAATTGGATCACCAGTTTTTATTTAACGATACCTATCTGATTGAACTAAGGATATCTATCTTTTGAAAAAAGGAGGAAAAAATTTGTATGCAGCATGGTAGTTTTAAAATTTAAGTCTCCATTTTATTACCATGCTATCAAGTCAGTCACTGCAAAATACTCATTTACATTTTGGGACCACTTTATATTTACTTATCCAGTATTTTAATTGATCAACCGAACAACCAACCAAACAGGATTCCCCACCAATTGCCTGACAACAATTTGTATTTAAAAAAAAAAGGGGTGTAAAAACAAAAACAGAACTATTGTATTTTCCTTTCGGGTTAAAAGACGTAAAAATCAATTGTCGCAGTCATAATTATAAGACCTACGTCAATTCCTTTTGAAAATGCGGTTAGGCTAAACCTCAAATTTAGTAATTCTTTTATTGAAAGTAATGTTTGTAAACCTTTGACTTTGGCTTTGTCATTATTCTAGATTAGAGGTCTAACATGACAATTAACAAGAAAAAAAGACAAGAAACTTTGGTGAAATTTCAAACCAATATATTTTGGTGATCAATTTGTGATACTCTTAAATTCTAATGAGGTTAGAAAAATAGGCCGCATGTGGGGGTTAGAAATTGGAATTCTTTTCCACTTACATTTCTAGGAACTTTACAGACTACGTAAAGCTAAGAATTAAAGGAGACAGTACGGTCAATAACAGCACAAGTCTAAACAATTTTCTAGTGTAAATTCAATTTGGCCGAAGAATTTCTGAAGTGGGCTAAAATACACCAGTAAACATCTTTTTAACAGTGAATTTTGTGTATGCTTTAATATCGATTTAATTTTATGTTTGAAAACGTGCATTACTAATAGCCTTAGGTGCAACGGAGACCCTTTCTGGTAAACAAAAGATAGAGAGCTTGGTAAAAAATGTTTACTAGTGTATTCTTTAGCCTACTTCAGAAAATTCCAGTAAAACCAAGTGTCCTAATTTGTTCAGCATCTTGATATTAAAGGGTAGTAGAACTGCTAAATTTCCACTACTAAAACTAGTACCACATGGTAGATACACAAGCATATTGTCCAGGCCTACGCTTACATCCAAATAAAGCTTCACACACTATTAAGGAAAGAGTTGCTAACACAAGCTAAAAAGACCTTNGGTGGTGGTGGTGGTGGTGGTGGTGGTGGTGGGGCCGGAGGAGTGGACCAGAACTGCTGCGTGTGCATGGTGAGGCATAAGGGTGCGGCTTTTATCCCATGCGGCCATACTTTCTGTAGGCTCTGTTCTAGGGAGCTTTGGGTCAGTAGAGGGAATTGCCCTCTTTGCAATGGTTTCATCTTGGAGATACTTGACATATTCTGATAAATTTCGAATATAGTGTTTTTGCCATTTTCATGGTGGAAAATAGTATTCAGGTTCAGATTTTTTCACAACATTTTTATGCTTTTTATTTATTTTTTCTTCTTTTTGGGTTTCTGGGGTTGGAACTTGAGCTGGAAATTAGAGTAAATATGTTATTATACTGTAACACGTTGAATTTCGACGTAAAATGTATTTCACAGTTTCAGGAATATCAATGTCAGTTTCTGTTATTGTCCATAGATAGTCAAATATGCAGTTTGTGTCAACTTCTTCAACAAATATGTATTTTTTGTTGAACAATTGGATCACCAGTTTTTATTTAACGATACCTATCTGATTGAACTAAGGATATCTATCTTTTGAAAAAAGGAGGAAAAAATTTGTATGCAGCATGGTAGTTTTAAAATTTAAGTCTCCATTTTATTACCATGCTATCAAGTCAGTCACTGCAAAATACTCATTTACATTTTGGGACCACTTTATATTTACTTATCCAGTATTTTAATTGATCAACCGAACAACCAACCAAACAGGATTCCCCACCAATTGCCTGACAACAATTTGTATTTAAAAAAAAAAGGGGTGTAAAAACAAAAACAGAACTATTGTATTTTCCTTTCGGGTTAAAAGACGTAAAAATCAATTGTCGCAGTCATAATTATAAGACCTACGTCAATTCCTTTTGAAAATGCGGTTAGGCTAAACCTCAAATTTAGTAATTCTTTTATTGAAAGTAATGTTTGTAAACCTTTGACTTTGGCTTTGTCATTATTCTAGATTAGAGGTCTAACATGACAATTAACAAGAAAAAAAGACAAGAAACTTTGGTGAAATTTCAAACCAATATATTTTGGTGATCAATTTGTGATACTCTTAAATTCTAATGAGGTTAGAAAAATAGGCCGCATGTGGGGGTTAGAAATTGGAATTCTTTTCCACTTACATTTCTAGGAACTTTACAGACTACGTAAAGCTAAGAATTAAAGGAGACAGTACGGTCAATAACAGCACAAGTCTAAACAATTTTCTAGTGTAAATTCAATTTGGCCGAAGAATTTCTGAAGTGGGCTAAAATACACCAGTAAACATCTTTTTAACAGTGAATTTTGTGTATGCTTTAATATCGATTTAATTTTATGTTTGAAAACGTGCATTACTAATAGCCTTAGGTGCAACGGAGACCCTTTCTGGTAAACAAAAGATAGAGAGCTTGGTAAAAAATGTTTACTAGTGTATTCTTTAGCCTACTTCAGAAAATTCCAGTAAAACCAAGTGTCCTAATTTGTTCAGCATCTTGATATTAAAGGGTAGTAGAACTGCTAAATTTCCACTACTAAAACTAGTACCACATGGTAGATACACAAGCATATTGTCCAGGCCTACGCTTACATCCAAATAAAGCTTCACACACTATTAAGGAAAGAGTTGCTAACACAAGCTAAAAAGACCTTNTAGCCCCTGTCAACCTGTTGTACAATAGTTGATGCTGGTTCCTATATATTATTTCATCAACTTAAAAAGGAAAATATTTTTACTATTACCGTATACAGTATAAATCAGTTAACAGTAAATGAGCGTGTTCAAGTTTAACTAGTGATTCTACTGTATATCAATCTATAACCATTTGAAATTCCTTGAACTCTAGCAAATCATCTCCGTAAAGGTTAATGAAGTTTGTCAGGGGATAAGAACTCTTAAGAAGTCGGTTGTAATTTTTTTATTTGTAAAAAGACCAGAGTAGATTACTCAGCTTTCAGATGGCTGCAAACCAACGTTGGCTTACCTCCTGATGGCCAGGGCAGATATGAGGTTGCCTCACTATGTAAATTTGATCTCCTACTTTTTTTTTACTGTCCTGGTTGCGGTACCACGTCCATAGAGCCCAAGTCTCATTCTTCACCTGCAAGTTATGACCATTAATTCCACGGCCACTAGCAGTCTGGGTGGTGATTTTTGAGCTTCAATTGGTGTGCACTCGCACCACAAATTTGAAAGCACACCCCAAAAAGTTTGCAATAATTTTAATCATAAGTGTCGTACTTTGTACAGCAAAACAATGTTCTTCAATCAAGCTCATCCAAAAAGTACATCGTAAATACTTGTGGGGCATAAATCTCATATCAAAGAATAGAGAATCTACCTCAAGGATTCCATGGCCAAAGCTGCTTTCTCTGAAGGCACTATAATCAGGTTGGCGGTCCCAACAGAACTTTCCAGCTGCTGGGCCAGATGTAAAATTCGTTGCACAAAAGCCACCCATGTATGGATCAGGCGAAGTTGATGGCTCTGGGCAGTTGCCAGGTTCATCAACATGCTCAGTAGCCATTTTCTCTCGGTTACCCCCATCTCCAACAGTGATATATACAGCACCACATGGATCTAATGTATAATTAAAAACACGATTTGACCGCTCGTAGGCATGAACCTGATAAATTTATTGAGGTAATAGAAGAAATTTCAGTGTGCTCGAAAGCAAAAAGTATAAAAGAATTTTTTTCCCAACAAAGACAACATGCAAGAGATCAAGAAAAAATGGGAGTTATTCAAGTCTATCAACATTATTTTATTCCAGAACTCTAAAACAACTATGCTTGCATTTATTTCATTAATTCACACAGAATAATGTACATTTTCCAATCTAATATTTTGTTCAATCAAAATTGTTAAAAACTAAAATTAAACGTTTCATTTCTTGTTATTCATAAACCAAATCCGCAACGTTATACCACCCATTCATCATGTGTAGTAAACAAGATTTTGCCATGACAAGAAACCTTTTAAGATTGTCATCTTAATGTATAAGTTATAATGACTTACATGTCCATTGAACACTATGTCAACGCCATAGGAGTAAAGTAGTTCTTCCATAGCCACTTTCATGCACTCTGCCTCTCTGTAATGGGCTTCATATGAAGAGTACCAGGGTGGATGCCAAGCAGCTACCAGCCATGGAGTCGTGGATCTGTCCACATTAGCCAAATCTTGTTCCAGCCACTTGTACTGCTCCCCTGTAATGAAAGGAAACAACAAAAAGCAAAATAGCCTCATTATGTATCTGCTCAAACTAGGAGGACAAGTGCATCATCACTTCACAACTGGAATAATCAAGTATATGTGTTTTTAAGTTCTAACAGAACACAGACTTCCCATTCTACTCAGACGCATTTAATTAGTTAACTTTTATGTCTCAAGAAATTACCTTCGCATCTGCATGTGAAAATGAGGTCAGACTCATATGTGGATAATGTAAAAGGAATAAAAGGATGCATGTGAAGGTGGGCCTATTACCTGTAGTTTCGTAGTCGATGTAAGCCCCAAGCATGATAAAATGGATCCCACCTGCATTAAAGGAGTAGTAGAATGTAGATGAAGATCCACTTTCCTCAGAGGGGAATGCGAACCGAGAACTGTAAGCCACAAAACTACGGTTTCCTGCCTGTTCTTCTATTTCATGGTTACCTTCTACAACCATTATGGGAACTTTAGAAACTAAATTCTGCATAAACCTGCAAAGAAACATCATCGTCACACAATAAAAAGATTTCTAATAAGCATATGTTACGGAAGCCATGGCACACAATAAAAGGGAAACATGCTATCACCTTCCCCAGTAGTCCCAGCGAGGCTGATAGGTCTCATGTATTGGAGTTTGTGGGAAAGAGCAAGAATAGCAATCAGAGCCCGTCCCATTTGTAAGATACAAATTCGCATAAGTTACATCACCAACCAAAAGAACAAGATCGGGTTTATTACTAATCAAGTGAGTTATAGTAGCAGTTGTATTGTAAGTAAGACCAAGATCTCCAACAATCGCTATCCTGTTCGGGTAGCTCCGTGGACCAGAAACTGGCATGGTCTTAAAATAATAGATTTGACTCATTGCCTGTATAGAGGGGTCTCCACATCGGTAATAGTAACGCGTATTTGGTTTCAATCCTACATGTACGGATTCATAACAATGAGCATTTCTTTCGTTAAGGTAAAAGACTATAATTCAAATTCTAAGAACAGATTACGCCCTTTTTTCTGTAAATTGTAAAAGGAAAAAAAGAAAAAGGTACAAACCTGTTAGGCGAACGTGATGGATGATCCCAGAAGTGTAATTTTGCAGGCCTTGAAAAGGATAGAGCTGACTATAAACAAGAGAGTAGCCTTCTGCTTCACGAGATAATGGATACCTTAGCATCCCATAACGAACTATACTGGATACCCTTCTAGGGTCTAATGGCTTTATGTCATAACCAATTTGGTATTCCCCTAAAAACACCCCCCCCAACCAAAAAAAAAAAAACTTACATATTAATTAAGTAACAAACAACATATTAATAAAATTTAATCAATTTAAAGAGCCCAAACTATTTATTCTCATTAGATAGAGCTCAGAATTCTCATAAGACACCGCTCATAATTCTTAAAGAGCCTAAACTAAACCCTTAATTATTATATCTGATAATAATTAAGTAACAAACAACATATTAATAACATTTAATCAATTTAAACAGCTTAAACTATTTATTCTTATAAGACAGAGCTCAGAATTCTTTGTATATCTCATAATAAAGTGAGATTTTTCCCACTATTCTAATCTTTTTCCTCTGATATTCTTGGCAACCAAACACATCATGAAACAATATAATTACAGTAACAATTACTTACACTATCAAATTTAACATATTTTAAAACAACTTTTATATATGTATATATACACACGCGTATATAATATAAATGGAAACAATATTACTGACAAGTTCCATAATTGAAATTTTTATTTCAATTGAGAATGTAAATGAAAGCTAGCAAAACCTGTGACCCAGGAAATCCAAACGGAGTCATGATCAGCGGAGAGCGAGACTGAAATCTGCTCAGGCTCGAAACCCTTAACTCGGCGACGAACCCTAGGGTCGGAGTCGGGCAAATCGACGGCGTTGCCGCGCAAATTGGCGTCGAAAGGGACGGTAACGGGCTCGAACGGGCCGTCCAACGTGGTTGGGATACGGCCCCAGACGATGGCCAGGCCGAAAAATAGAAGCCCAATAAGTAGAGAGTAGCACCTGAACGCCATTATCAGGGTTTTTCCATCGAGATCGAGAGAGAGAGAGAGTGGAATTTGAGGAGGGAACGAAGGAATATTCCCAGCGTTAAAAGTTGCCAAAATATGTGCGCGATATTTATATTTATGCATAGAGGAAATTTTAAACTATAAAATCATGGATACGTGTGTCAAGCGGGGAGTGCGCGTCTCACTCTGGAGCGGTTAATAGCCGTTGTCCTTATATATATATATACATATATATATATATATATATATAGTAAGCTGAAATTTAAGGTTCATGAGATTTCGCCACCCTTGGAAGCCTCCAAGCTATGGATTTTCTCTTCCATTTTCCCGAGAAATCTAAATTGCGGAAACCAAGCATAGATGTTTCCGATCCCTGACTCCCCATAAAAATTTCCACACTCCTTCCCATTATATATATATATATATAAATTTTGACTGAGAGATTTGAACTGAATGGAAGGCGGAGGAGGAGGTGGTACTGGGTGCAGGATAACTGGGAGTGATCGCCCAAGACTGACTCTTCTCGATCAGATGTCAGCAGTAGCGGACGGCCGAGATTTAGCCGGCTTAACCCTCGACGACATTTTGACCGCTGAGAAGCGAGCCCTACACCTACAGCGAGCCTCACCCTCGCCCTCACCTACGCGGCCCCACGCGCCACCACCCCCCATTACGGCGGCTCGAACCCTCCTCGACATCATCCGAGACGAGGACCCCAAGTCCGGCTCCTGCAAGGGCTTCATCGCTACTAACAAGGACAAGAAGTCTTGGAAGTCCTTCAAGGACCGCCTCCGGCTCAAGCGCTCCGGCTCCGGCGCCGCCTGGACCTCCTCCGTGCACACTCCCACCTCCGACATCCTCGTCCCCACTTCCCGGTCCCAGATTTCGCGCCACAACTCGGCGGTCCGGAACCTCGCCGAGCCGGCAGCAGAAGCGGCTCACGACATGGCTCACCCCGACGATGCGTCGTCCGAAAGCAACGGCGGCAGTGGCGGCCGTTACAACCACCGCCCGCAGATTTCGCGCCGCAGCTCGACTCGTTTCGTGGCCAACACGGCGTCGTTCAGGCAATCCGACGACGGCGGCGGCGACGAGGGAGACCGCCCCGCCATTGCGGCGCAGGTCCCGAGTCTCCGGCCCCAGATGTCGCGACGGCATTCCACGCGCTACTCCCCGGTGGCCATGGACGACAGCAACAGCGGTGCGGTCACCGACCCGATGGAGCCGCCGCCGGCGCGCGAGGGCTCTCGCCGGCTCTCCGTGGTTTTGGCGGAGGAGAGGTCGCTCTCGGCGCGGGAAGCCGTGGCGGCTCAGGAGGCGGCGGAGGCTGAGGCAGCTGCTGCGGCCGATGAGGCGGAAGCGGTGGCGACGCCGGAGGCAGGGGTGGCGCCGGAGGCGGGGCCCGGGCAGCAGGCGAGGATGTCGCTGATGGACCTATTGGAGGAGACTGACCGCCAGATGGGGTTTGTGGGGTCCAGGTATATGATCGGTGACGACGACGATGACGACGACTNTATATAGAAAGAAAGAGAAAAATATTTTTCTTAAAAATTTATAGAACTTTATTTTAACATTTTTAGGCTCCGTTTCGAATTTGGATTTTTTAAGGGAAAGAAAAAAAATTTCAAAGATTTCATTTTCTCTTTTTTAGATTGTAACAAAAAATGATAGATTCATTTTTTAATAAAAGATATTATTTTTTAGTATACAAATTATTGACACATTAAATAGTAAAACAAAAAGTGTCAAAATAAAGTTCTATAAAATTTTAGGAAAAACATTTTCTTATTTCTATTTCCATGATTTTTTCTATGCAATTTTTTTCCCATCAAAATTCAGGTTCCAAATGGAGCCTTAGTTTTAGTAATTAATGTGTCGAAATTCTATAATACTAAAAAATGTGACGTCAAATCAAACTCTCATTTTTTTTTAAAAATATTAATTTTTATTTCAATCGAAATAAAAGAAAATGGAATCCTTTAGAATTTTTTATTTCTCTCTAAAAATCCAAGTTTCAAACAGAGCTGATCAAGTTTTTTAAAGATATATAATGTTGATGGAGGTTTTGTCAACAATAAATTTGAGAATTTTGCAAGATGTGGCTTGTTTGAAAAGGGTTATCAATAGAAGCAAATAAAGAAACAAGAATTTTATAGTGGTTCAGCCCCAAAAAAGATGAACATACGTCCACTGTTTTTCACTATTTTCTGGAGAATTATAAGAACTCAAAATTACAATGTGTTGTCCGGAAAGAAGAAGCAAGAGTTAAAAAGGTTCTCTCAAAAATTTCTCAGCCTCCCAAGATCAGAAAAAGTCCCAGATCCCTCTACTGAAACATTGAACTCCCTTTATATAGATGAGGATAGCTCAATGTTTCCCAATTGTAAGAATGGGTAACTGTATAATCGGGCAATACAATTTGAGTGACAATATGACTGGGTAATCACTTAAATGAGATGACTGGTCGATCTTTAAAGAGAAACTTTCGTTTCCCTTTCTTTGTAGGTTACTCGTTTGACAAAGCGTAGACTAGTCTCCTTTTCATTCTGGTCGCACTTAACTTGTTCGGAGGAGGTCGCACGTAATTCTTTCGGAAGAGGTCGCACTTAATCTTACTCATGTGACCTGACATAGGATTTTAGACCGCACAACAATTGCCCCCCAGCTCCATTAGTTATTCAGGACAAAATGGAGCTTCCTTCCAATGTAAATGCGGGCTTAAAAAATGCGACGTCGTGACCTAGACTTGAGACCCTTGAAGAGTCGAAGAGTCGCCAGATCTCAAATCTCACATTTTTCAAGATCACGCGCACCTTTTTCTGACAGATGAAAACACGTGTCGCCTTTTCTAAGAAGAATAGCAAAATTCGAGGAGACTTAATGATAGCGATGATGCCAGCTATCGTCTCAAATCAAATCGTTTCAAATTTCTGAAAAGATACCGATTAAATTTTGAAAAAATTAAATCTCATGTGAACTTCGGCCTTTAGATCTGAAAATTAAATACCTTAATTTACGGCTGTGATTTAGCGATGCTTGAGAGATAAATATCGGAAATTAATCCGCTTCTTCATTATAAACTCTATCGTCTTCCATCTTTCTAAAACCCAGTATTCACAGAGCAACCCCTCCAGCGTTGTTTCGTTCTTCAGCTCGCACAATTCCAGTATCTTCTCTGACGGAGTTACCACAATCCTTCAGACTATATCTCAATCCCTCTGTTCTCGAAGAAAGGTTAGTATATTTTTTCTCTCCTATTATTCTTCGTCTGTCTTGAAAAAACTTATTCTCATTTTTTATTTCTAAGAATTGAAACAAACTGTGGAGTCCAAATGACCTGAATAAGAACCCATCCCACATTCGGATGGACTGGAATGAGGATTTTTCAGATCTCCTTTACTAGTTGGTCAAATAGACTCTTTTTTAGACAATGGACAAAGAAAAACTTGTAAAAGAGTTTTTAGGGTCTGAAACCCTATTTATTTATTTATTTTTGACGAACTGCTCGAGTAATTTTTATGAATCCGTAGACCAATTAGAAAAAATTCGATGAGCTTGCTTGTTAATACAATCCTAGGGTAAACCCCTAAAATTTGCTTGTATATAGCAAAGATCCTTGATGTTCGCATAGGACTAAACCCATCCGTATTTGTTTTCAGATGTCTTATAGTGAGGATTTTAGGGAAGGAAATGCATTCTCAGGAGAATCTGAGAACCCCAGTGTTAGCTCCATAAACCTTGAAGATTACCTTGAGCCAGAACCCGAAGTAGAGATAACCAAGGTCAGGCAAAATAGTCCTCGCATAGGCGACCTCGCCTCGGCATATCAAGGATGCCCTTGCCTTCGCAACAGGCTATCAATACGTAGAGGGGAATTGGTCATGTACCAATATAAGGACGAGCTGCACGACGAACAAGCTCAGCAAAATTGTGTGCAACTATAAGATCACCATCCCTCTTCGCCTTCCTATGGAATTCAATCGACCATACACACCACCACGCGGAATTGCCTCATTTTCTGAAGCAGTTCTCAAATGCGGTATCCACCTCCTACTTCATCCATACATAAAATCAACCATCGACTACTATGGGGTCATCCATTTCCAACTGACTCCAAATACATATAGATATATGGTAGGTTTGTACATACTTTACCACAAATTAGGTTTAGACACCCCTACTCCTGAAGAGTTCGCTTGGTTTTACCAAGTGAAATCAAATCCGTCAGATTTTGGCTTCTTTTATGCGAGCAAGTGGTCGAACCAGGCAATAAAAATAATCTATGGGGTTCGCAACAACATGGGAAAATGGAAAAATCTACTTTTCCACTTTGACTATGCGGATAACAGCTTCTTTCAGAACCTTGGTAGGTAACTTTTCAACCTATCGCCTTTTCTGTATTATCATATTTATCCTGATCGCACTTGTATGTCATCGCAGATAATAGGGAACGACCCGGACTTTCCACGGAACAGCTCGCAAGGGTGTATAAAATCAATGACCTTCCAATTGAGGAATTTGATTGGAAGGTACTTGGTACTTCTAAGAACTTGGTCGCTTGCGGTTTGCTTCCAAATGGAGCCGCGTTCCCTGCCCCTACCGTCCTTCGTCCAGACCTTCGAGCTCAAAGAAAAAGAAGCCGAGGAAGCAGACGGATAAGAGTGCCTCATCTTCCAAATCTAGGAAATGAAAAGCACTTTCCACCCTTCANATATATATATATATATATATCTTAGTCATCATTGTATTATGTTACCTCGCTGGCTGATATATCTGTACAGAGATGGTTATTGGTAGTGGCCTGCGAGCACCACCTTCCACTCTCGGGTCTATGGCAAAATCCAAGACACCCGAGAGCACGCCTCCATTGTCATCGAAAGGGAAAGAGAAGGTCGACACTTCCAAAAAATGAAAAGTCATCTTCGAGGATATCCCGACAAGCTCGCCTCCTCCACAGCCTCAAACAATGAGCCATCCCGAACCATCCAAGAAGACCGCCACCTCTTCGAAACCAAACCTGGTAGATAAGGACGAGGAGCTCTTCGCACTCCTTAATCAATTACCGGAGAAGGCTAGAATGAGCGCAGCCTTCATTGATCACTTCATTTCTGAGGAGGGCTGGGAGAGGATGAAGCGACGATCTGCCAAGGTAGCCTTCGGTTCTGCGATGAGGATGCTGGCAAATGTAAACACCTTTTATTCTCTCTTCAGTGTATTATTTCTTGGTATTAATGGTTATATTTTCAGACCGCAGTTGCTGCTGTCCTGATGCATGACCCAGTTCTCAAATGTTTAGAAAAGACCAAAAAAGTCGAAGAGATAACCCAAGCATTCGAGAACTCGGAGAAAGCTCGGGATGAGGAGAAAAAAGCCTTCGACTTGGAGAGGCAGCAGCTGCTCGAAGGCCTGGCCAAGGAGGATCTCGAGGAGAAAGTCAAAGAGCTCGAGAAAACTATCTCTGAGCATCCGGATCGCATGAAAGAGGCGACAACAGAGGCGGTTCACAATGTTATTGAAGAGTTCAAGGCTACCGAAGTCAAAGAGCTCGAAGATAAAGCCAGTGATATTGCCTCGTCGACCATTATTTTTAACATCTTCTGCGAGTATCCGGACTTTGATTTTTCTATCCTTGGCGAGGATGTGGTCGAGCTTGTCCAGAGTTAGAGGGAGGAGGAAACCACCAAAATTGGAGATAGTGGAGCGAGCACTTCTGTATAAAAAATACTTGTATTCGTATAATGTCGAGCAGTGCGTTGTTGATATGATGCGATTCGAAGTTGAGATTGTTCATGCCTTTCTTCTAAAAAATCGAGCTCAATTCTCATTAATACATCATTCTGATCTTGCTCATAAACAGATCGCCGTAGAGAGCTCGTATCAATTTCAACTGGAATCATTGCTTTATATCCATAAGCTAAAGAGAATGGACTCTTTCCAGTAGTGGTTCGTTAAGTGATGCGATAAGCCCATAAAACTTCTGGAAGTACTTCTGGCCAAGCTCGTTTATGCTCCTCCAGCTTCGTTTTTATATTCTATTTAAGTATTTTATTTATCGCTTCGACCTGCCGATTGGTTTGTGGATGAATAACAGCAGAGAAACTCTTCTTGATGCCCAAGTTGTTGCAGAAGTTACGGAACTTATCGCAGTCGAATTGTTTCCCATTATCAGAAATTATAGTATACGGTATACCATAACGGCAGATTATAGATTTGTAAACAAAATCTATCATCTTCTTTACGGAAATGGTGCTCAAGGCTTCAGCTTCCGTCCATTTTATGAAATAATCGACTGTAACCACAGCATACTTCAATCCACCCCGTGCTAATGGAAGAATCCCGATAATATCAATTCCCCAAACAGCAAATGGCCATGGACTAGTCATTGTAGTTAGAGGAACATGTGGTATTCTAGGAATAGTCACAAACCATTGACATTTATCGCACCTCCCCATTGTATCCCTCTTCATAGTCAGCCAAAAATACCCTTATCGAAGAATCTTGTTTGCAAGTGCTTGCCCCCCAGAATGATTTCCGTATATGCCTTCATGAATTTCCCTCATAATGTAGCGTGTTTTTTCATTATTGACACATAATAATAATGGTGAGCTAAAACTTCTTCGATAAAACTTCTCATCATAGATGATATAGCGGGCTGCCTTCATGCGGAGTCGCTTTGCATCGTCTTTGTTTTCGAGAAGATCGCTATTTTGTAAATATTGCATTATAGGATCCATCCACGATGGTCTTTCGTCGACTGGCATGGTTACTTGGGGTTCAACTTCGATGCTTGGTGATACAAGAAATTCAACAAGGACAACTTTCAACAACTCTGCATCTTTCGTTGAAGCGAGCTTAGCAAGTGCATCCGCCCGAGTATTTTCAATGCGAGGAAGAAGTTGAATGTTATAAGCAGTGAATGTCGAGAACAATCGTTGTACCTCCTGCAAATAGGCCATCATTCTTTCCCCTCTTGCTTGGTAATCGCCCTTAACCTGACAAACGACCAGCTGGGAGTCGCTGTACACTTCAAATATCTCGACCTTCATTTCCTGTGCAAGCTTTAGCCTAGCTATCAGTACTTCATATTCAGCCTCATTATTCGATGCTGGGAATTTGAAGCAAAGCGCACAATAAATGTTATGCCCTTCAGGACTGATTAAAACTAGGCCCGCACCTGCTCCATTCTCGTTTGATGACCCATCAACATAAAGTTTCCACAACCTTGATGTATCTGAAGTAGGTTTTTTGAGTACTCATGTGGGAAGATCGACATCATATATAAATTCTGCAATAAAATCTGCGAGAGCCTGACCCTTTACGGCAGTGCGAGGTTGAAAATTGATGTCAAATTGACTCAATTCCACAGCCTACTTAAGTAGCCGTCCTGAAGCCTCAGGTTTCTGTAGAACCTGTTTCAATGGAAAATTCATGAAAACTCTGATAGAGTAAGCATGAAAGTAAGGTCGAAGCTTCCTTGATGCGATGACAAGTGCTAGTGCCCATTTTTCCATCTCTGGATATCTAGTTTCGGTATCAAGTAATCTTTTACTTACATAATAAACAGGTCGCTGTATATTTTCCTCCTCGCGAATTAATACAGCACTCGTCGCATATTTGGAAACAGCGAGATATAAGCATAATTCTTCTCCTGGGTTTGGCTTCGATAAGAGTGGAGGAGAACCCAAATGTGTTTTTAACTCTTGGAACACCTGCTCGTATTCTCTCGTCCATTCGAACCTCTTTGATCCTTTCAATATTTCAAAGAACGGTTGGCATTTATCAATTGACTTGGATACAAATCGACTCAGTGCAGCCACTCAACCTGCCAGGCTCTGTACATCCTTAGGTTTACGAGGAGATTGCATATCAATCAGCGCTTATATCTTTTGAGGGTTAGCTTCAATGCCTCGCTGATTGACCATAAAACCCAGAAATTTTCCAGATCCTACCCCGAATGCACACTTCTGGGGATTCAGTTTTATTTGATATTTCCGGAGAATTTTGAACATCTCATCAAGATGCTTGATGTGATCTTCGGCTTTCTCCGACTTCACCAATATGTCGTCGACAGATACCTCCATTGTCTTGCCAATTTGTTTTGTAAACATCATATTGACAAGATGCTGGTAGGTCTCTCCTGCGTTGATGAGTCCGAAGGGCATCTTCTTGTAGCAGTATAATCCTCGATCAGTGATGAACGAGGTATGCTCCTCATCTAGCTCATACATGGGGATTTGATTGTATCCAGAATACACGTCCATGAAACTTAAGAGTTCATGCCCCGATGTCGTATCTACAAGCTGGTCGATTCTCGGAAGGGGGAAGTTGTCCTTCAAGCATGCTTTGTTGAGATCGGTGAAATCGATGCACGTCTCCACTTCCTATTGGGTTTCTTTACCAAAACCGGGTTAGCAAGCCAGTTAGGGTAAAAAGATTCTCTTATAAATCCAATTTCGAGCAACTTCTCCACCTATTCTTTTAACGCGATGTAGCGCTCTGAATTCATAGCTCTCCTTTTTTGTCGTACAGGCTTCTCTGTTGGGTCTATATTAAGACGGTGGTATATGATATTTGAATCGATCCCTACCATGTCCGAATGTTACCATACAAAGACGTCCAAGTTAGATTCCAGAAAAGCGACCAATAAAGCTCGCATAGGTTCTTGAATCTTCGTTCCAATCTTTAAAGTCTTGGAGGACATGTCAAATGATAAATCCTCCAGATCTTCAATGGGTCCAGTTCTGACCTCTTCGTCTATTTCTCGAGGATCGAAGTCTTCGCTGGTCGTATCGATTGACACTTTATCTGACGGTTCGACTGACGCTTTGTCTGACGCTTCAAGTGATGCCTCGACTAACGCATTTTTTGGTAGCTGGACCATCATTGTGCGAGGCGTCGCATCCTTTGCTGCGAGCTTCAACGAGTTGTTATAACAAGTCCGTGCATCATACCCCATGTTGGGTTGGGAATTTCATAATGAGATGATAGATTGAAGTGATAGCTCAAAGTTCCCTCAGTGTCGGCCTTCCCAGCACAGCATTGAATACGGAGGGGCAATTTATCACCAAAAATTGGGTCATTATCGTTGAAACCCTAGGATAGGTTCCAACATTGACCATCAATTCAATCATGCCCATAGGCATTAGGTTGTCACCAGTGAAACCATATAGCAGAGTGATGGTAGGCTTCAAGTCGCTTTCATTCAACTCCATCTTCTTAAAGGCGTCATAGTACAGGATGTCAACAGCACTCCCGTTATCGACCAATACTCGCCACAACTGCGTGCTTCCACAATTGATTTTTATGACCAATAATGCATCATTATATGATAATGGACCTCCTTCGCGTCCTGTTCTGTGAAGATAATGTCTATATCCGGTACTCGTTGAAGCTTTCGTGGTCGCTGCTCAAGGTGCATGACATTAATCAATGGCTGTTGTCGAGCTTCTCGTGCATACCTATCTTGAGCCCTTTTTGAATTTCTACCAACATGCGGTCCTCCAAAGATAGTTCGTACTTCGCGTTAAATTTCTGGCGGTCGCTATTGATTTTCTTCTCGCCTTTCGTTGTTATGCCTGGTGTATTATTACAGTCGCCCTTCTTTAATCAATTTTTCAATTTCATCCTTCAAGGCGTAGCAATTATTGGTATCATTCCAATGTCATTGTGATACCAGTAGAACTTGCTGGGGTCGCCTTTGCTCTGTCCTATTTCATTGGTTCCGGTTAATGGTATCGCTCCTGCTGATTTGTGACCGCATAGATATGATCTATGGGTGTGTTTAATTTGGTATGATTGTTGAATCGCATGAGAGCTCTTGAAATCTCCTACTTTTTAGTTCTAGATTGATTCTCCGTCAACTGTTCATTACTTCTTTTGTTTTTCTTATTACCGTTATTGTTAGTCGTGATCGCGTCTTTAGTAGCATCTTTCCTTCCTTCTTTCTTTGTCTTTTGAAGATTCTCGCGCGAAGATTCTACCCTCAAATGCCGACCAACTCTTCGGTAGAAGTCTTCGAGAGTTCTACATTCTCGCTCAAGTAATTCCTCCCAGAGTTTAGTTTCTGGTCGCACCCCAGCCATCACGAGAGTTAAAACTCCCCTTTCAGGTGGATTGTTGACCTTTGCTAACTCTAAGGTGAATCGGTTGAGATAAGATCGTAGAGTTTCCTCTGGACCTTATCGAATTGCAGACAAGCTAATAAGTGGAACAGTGAAATTCTTTGCAGCTTAGAACTGTCTCAAGAATGCCGTCTAAAGTTATTGCCAGGATGAGATTGAGCCGGACTTGAGTCCTCGAAACCACTTCTTTGCTACTCCTGAGAGAGTTACAGCAAAACATCTGTAACGTGCATGATCATTGACACGATGGAGTTCCATCAGGTCACTGAAGTGGTCTATATGGTCCTGTGGATCAGTTTTCCCATCAAAAGTATTTACGGTGGGAAGTCTGAATCCAATAGGTAAGGCAGCAGCTCGAACGTCCTCACTGAATGATGATTAACGATACCCATCAGCGAGCTCATTGTCCCAACCAGCAAGTGCGTCAAATGCGATCCTTAAATTATGAACATCGACGTTCGGAGGGAGAGCATTATCTCTTGCTAGCGGCAAGGGCGGCCTTTAATCATTATCTCGATGTATGGCTGGTTGGTCAGGTAGAATCTTCTGCGATCTGTGAGAGGAATCCAGTAAAATAGTGCGACGAGATCGACTTTGGTCTTTATGATGCGAAACGGATCGTTCATAACTACGTCGCCGCTCCACGTGTTGTCTTAATTCTGTAGGATTTTGTCTCGACTCTCTGCTGATTCTTTCGAAGATGCTTCTTGATTGACATTTTTGTTCGCTGTTTAAGCGATCTTGATTACCAGTTGATTTGCGAGAAGGTTGTCCACGATCACGGTTAGTATTTGAACTCTCTGTACCAGATTCTAGAGGCAAGTTTGCGACCTTGCCTTTTCTCTTGGAGATGCGATCTTCATGACGCTCTTGCTGGGTTCTTTACTGGTCGCGTTTCCTTGTCTCTAGGATCTGTATTCCTTTCTCAAGTAGTTGAGCAGGACATTCGTGCTGTGGTGGGGTCACCATCTATCTTTCAGTAAGTCGTTGTAGGGAGTCATTATTCTGGTTAGTGATTTGCTGAAAGTTCACCAGTGTCTCATCCATGCGATCTTATCTCTGAGCAAGATTTTCTGATACGGTCATGATAAACTGATCCTGAGCAGGGTCTGCCTATGCAGTAGCAGTGCTTTGGAGTTGGTTTTGGCTAGTTCCGGTGAATCTAGTAGTATTTATGGTGTTTGCCATTATTAAAAAGGCGAAATTTGACAAACTGTTTTGCCGGAATAGCCCTCCTTCTAGCACTAATTGTTGATGGAGGTTTTGTCAACAATAAATTTGAGAATTTTACAAGATGTGACTTGTGTGAAAAGGGTTATCAATTAAAACAAATAAAGAGACAAGAATTTTATAGTGGTTCAGCCCCAAAAAAGATGAGCCTACGTCCACTGTTTTTCACTATTTTCTAGAGAATTACAAGAACTCAAAATTACAATGTGTTGTCCGGAAAGAAGAAGCAAGAGTTAAAAAGGTTCTCTTAAAAATTCCTCAGCCTCCCAAGATCAGAATAAGTCTCAGATCCCTCTACTAAAACATTGAAATCCCTTTATATAGATGAGGATAGCTCAATGTTTCCCAATTATGAGAATGGGTAACTGTATAATCAGACAATACAATTTGAGTAACAATATAACTAGGTAATCACTTAAATGAGATGACTGGTCAATCTTTAAAGAGAAACTTCCGTTTCCCTTTCTTTGTAGGTTACCCGTTTGACGAAGCGTAGACTAATCTTCTTTTCATTCTGGTCGCACTTAACTTGTTCGGAAAAAATCGCACGTAACTCTTTCAGAAGAGGTCGCACTAACTTATGCGGTTGAGGTCGCATGCAACTCTTTCGGAAGAGGTCGCACTTAATCTTACTCATGCGACCTGACATAGGATTTTAGACCGCACAACATATACCAACCATTTAACTTCGTATCATTTGTGTCAAAATTGGATCACTTGGAGATGCCTCTAAATGATCATGTTTTGAGGGATATTTGATGGAATGAGATAGTTGGTGACAAAATTTTTCACCCATTTGCTCCTTATGCAACTAAAATAGAACAGATAAACCAATTTCTATTGTAGTTGCACTATGAGGAGAATTCTTACCACCTAATTGTCATTTTTTATTAAATACCGCTTTAAATAGGTCATATGGATAGAAAGTCAAAAGTAATAGGAGTCATAAATAAGAACCTCAAGTCATACAATTTTGAAAGGTTCGGGACTTATGCTACCAGAAATTAAACAAGACTTTGGTGATACAATGGTAAAAGCATGGGTGGCTCGATGGTAAGACCAAGTCAATCGTTTTAGACCTCACTTTGAGTCAAGGCCCCAAATTATTAATTCACCTTTAAAAAGTCTCACATATTTGAGACTTTATATATTTATGCATTTGAATATTTATGCGTAGGCTTAAAATAGGTAAATAAGCGATAATAATTTCAACAAACTAGAAAAATCTTAATCTAGATCCACAAATAAATGGATTTTTCTAAAACTACCAATTTTTTTATTTATTGCAAAAGAAATTGGTGGGCATTTTTTTTTTCCAGAAGTACATGCAATTTTTGTATTTTTACTTGATTGTATTAAGTATAAAGCTTTTTTCTTCTAGAACTTTTAATTGTCACTATTTTTTCTTCCAGCAATTACTCTTTTAGTTGTGAAGTTGACTTTCCCCGAAAAAGGCGACTAAAATAATATGATTATGTCAAAATACACTTACAAGTTGCATATTTATTAGCCAATCAACATACTCAAAACAAGTTGTCTTAAAGAATTGAAAGTAACCTTCGTTTGTAATAGATTTTTAAGTTTGTGTTCTTAATTTTGCTTTTCATTTCTTTTTATTATTATTATTATTATTTTAACATATAATTTCAATTTCTATCTTTAGAAATAATAATAATTGTCCATATAAGAGCATCTAAAATTTTCTTTTAAGTTTAACTTTAGTTCAAAGAAATTTTTCTCTTTTAATTTTTTGCCATAGGCCCCATAATTTATTGAGCCAACCCTTATTGAAAGACTAAACCTTATACGATATTTATCCATATTTTATTTAGAAATGATAATAAGATTCCTTCTTATGTTATAATTATATTATACTTGTTAGTCTTTTTTTTTTCCCTTTCTGTTTAATTTTTTTTACCTCTGCTATTTAATAATAAAAAAAGAGTAAATGACTCTATTAATACCTGAACTAAGGAAAAAGTCTCATTTTTATCCTTAAACTATAAATTATGTCACAATGGTCCTTAAACTATTAAAAATATTTTATTTTAGCCTTTTTTACTATTTATTTTGTTTGATTCTTAATAAAATAAACACATGACTTATATTTCTCATTCTGTATTAGTAATTTCAACAAAATCTCACATTTTAGATAGTTCTACATTATATTATTGTTTGATGTATAATAATTTTTTGTTTAATCAATCATTTTTCAATTGTTTCAAGTTATATTCTAATCTTTTTTATGGTACTAGTTATAGTTCTGGATATGAAATAAGTACAACAGAAAGGTAAAAGTATCTCGTGTACTTATTTTGTTAAGATAAAATGAAATATATAATAAAAAGAATTAAAATAAAATATTTTTAATAATTTATAAACTAAAATGACGTAATTTGAAATTTAAGGATCAAAATGAGACTTTACCCATAATTTAAGAACTAATAGGGTCATTTATCCTAATGACAATATATTGTATTGCTACAATATACAAATGCACGCATTTGATAAAAAATTTATCAACCAAATAAGTCTCTCAAAAATGAGTTTTACCCTTAGTAGTAGGCTAGTAGTATGTTGTGAAATTCATTTTAAAATTTTCTCAAAAGAAATGCATTTTCAAAAATTTTAAAAAATGTAAAATAGGTGACATTTGTATATGATTTCAAAATTATATTTTTTATTTTTTTATATGCTCAGAAATGAAATATTCCAAATGTTCTTGTAAACTCTTACTCCCATTGGACCATTTGTACCTATATGCATTAGGATTCTAATTTATGGATCTCTCGGTTCGAGATATAAAAATAAGAGGATTGANTTATTATAGTTCTATGATTTAAAGTATCATTTTCTATTTGATCCCTTTGAATTATATATTCGAAGTTGCGATCGGATCTATTCATTAAAAAGAATCAATTCAATACATTTTTTATGTACCCATTGGTGCTATATTGGATTTGAATAAGATTTTGGATCAATCTATATTGATTGGTTGCCTCCATTACGTTGTTGCTAGCAAACACTACTATTTTTACTTTTAGATCTTTCAAATCATTCTCGCAGGAAGTCTAAACCCATTTTTATTCCTGATTCTTCGATAAAAAGATTCATTTTCTTCATAAAACATAGAAGGTAAAACCGATAAATATTTCTTTTTCGATTCATTCGGGGAGTTGAATACCTCATTCAAAAGTTATTTTTGATCTATTCTATACAAATCAATAGAAAGAGCAAATCCTTTGATACACCAGAACTGGTTGGGTTATTTATAGAGTGAATAGATCTGTTATTTCTTAAAATCTCTTTTCTGGTGTAATGTTTATCTCCCCTGTTCCGGCCATAGAATAGATGAACTAAATAAAATGGATTTTTGTTCAAGAATAAAATCTTATTGGAATGGTTCATATCTAGTTGAAATCTTATTGGAATAGTTCATATCTAGTTCATCCTTCAAAATCATAACACATCTCGGATTTGATGAAATAGGATGAATTGAGATAGTATTTTTGTAAATAGGTAATTATCTTGAATATATCAACTATTTCTCCATTTTTTGATCGCTTGGAAGGTACAAAAGAAACATCTTGTTCTTTCTTCAATAATTTATAATCTCTAGTGGACCTCTCAGTAAGATTCGAACCTAGATGAAATTCTGACCATCTGTCAGAGAAAAAAGAACGAATGAATCTTGTAGGATTACAAAGAAATTCTTCGATTTCTTCCAGAAGCAAATGAATAATCTACTTCTCACATTCTGTGAATAGCCGAGACATTGAGGAATATCTATAAAGACATTTAGGGAATCAATATGATTTTATCTTTGTTTGTTCCGTTTGAAGAAAGAAGGATCCCAAAGAGTTGATCTTTCTTTTAGTTGTTGAATCTGTTTTTGATTGATCAATGTGTGATATTCTAAATCTTCATTACAATCGAATCAAAATGATCTCTGGATCGATCAGAAGATTCTTTCAATTGGCTATAATCTATTATTTGAACAAAACTAGATCTTGTGAAATCATATTTAATATTTGACGATCCATTTTATACCTTACTAAAAAATCGATCCTTGTTTTCTAATCACACATTGTATAACCAAATCCAAT
>JXTB01000048.1:1014687-1055670 GCA_002914805.1 Parasponia andersonii
TTTCTTTCGATCATATTTTGATTGTCAAAATGATATATAAGGACCGCCATTACAAATAGTACTATACCCTTGATCGTAAAATGTCAATTGCTTATTGAACCCTATAATGTGAATTGCGTGAAAGTCCCTTGATTGTAAAATGTCAATTGCTTATTGAACCCTGTAATGTGAATTGCGTGAAAGTAGGATACTCCAAATTCGGGAGTCCAAGAGTTTTATAAAATATTCTTAATGGAAAAAGATATGAATGAAAGATATCATTGAATTTAAGTGAGAATTCTTAATCTCTCTTAATATCTCGCTCAATTCAAAAATCCAGGATTTGAATTGATGTCCTTTCATTAAGATTAAGCCCTCCTAAATTATATTGATTTATCCTAACGATTATATTTCAATTAGAATTTGGTTGTTTACCATGTACGAGGATCCCTATTAAGCATCCATGGCTGAATGGTTAAAGCACCCAACTCATAATTAGCGAATTCTTACAATTCCTACTGGATGCATGCCAATGAGACCCTCCCATAAGTTTATTAAAATTGGCTCTGTATCAATAGAATCTCATCATTTATACATAACGAATTGGTGTAGAATATTCATATCATAACATATGAACAATAAATCCTAACAGTCTTATTGAGACTATAACTCATAGGGAAGAAAGTTTATGGATGGAATCAAATATTTCGTAGTTACAAACAAAAGTATTCAGTATTAGTAAAAAATCAATATATTTCTAATGTCAAATTAGGATCAACTAGGACAAAAATAAAGCACTAGGTCGAACTTTCTTTGGTGTCAAGGTAATAGCTATGAATAGTCATCGACTCATGGGAAAAGGTAGAAGAATGAGACCTACTATGGGACATTAAATGCATTATAGACGTTTGATCATTACGCTTTAATCGAGTTATTCTATTCTATCTCTTATAAAGAAAACAACTTAAATCAAAATACTTAATAGTATGGCGATACATTTATACAAAATTTCTATCCCAAGCACACATAAATGAGCCATCGATAGGCAAGTAAAATCCAATCCATGAAAAAATTTGGACTATGGATAATATTGTTATGGCAAAGCTCATAATACCAGAGGAATCATTACCACAGGACATAGACAGAAAGTTTAAGTTAGAAAGAATATAGAAGATAATTTAATTGTATAAACAAATTATAGAAGTAATTTTCAATAGGGTTTCCCAATCTTTATGTTGTAAGTGTGTTGTCATTTGTGCAGTTAGGTTGACCGTTATATATGTTAAGAGTCTGACTGATATAGATTCAACGCTCACAGGATATTACTGTAAAGAAATATCAGAATAACAGAGAAATAATAATAGGGAATAGAAACCAATCTCATAACACAATAGTTTAAGTGGAAAATTTCCAAATCAAGAGAAAACCCAATGTCTCTCAGAAAAGATTTTATTATGTGAAAAGTTTCTATAATCGTATACATTTTCTTCTTTTCTATCCAATGATCCCAATACATCCAAATATTTTCTCACAAGTATTCTTTTCCTTGTACCTTAAACTTCTATTTATACATGTTACATCAACAATATAAAATATTAAACTAAAAAGTCGTGTCATTCTTGAGATTAGATATATTTCCTGCTGCAAAGGACATGCCTTTGTTGTTTAATGTTGCTGTCGTTTTAAGTTTTAAAGTTCGATGTGCAACAGTAAAAGCCCGAAAGGAACCACAAGAAGGATTTTTTTTTTTCCGGGAAAAATAAATAAGTAAAAGTACCGATAAAAGTTTACCACGGTTTATCTCTATGAAATAGTTTATCAGTTAAATTTTGCTAACATGTACAGAGATGAACGACACGTTCTTTTTAACAATCTACTGTACTAGTGCGTATATTTATCTTATATTATACGACTGTGGTTTGTTGCTGTGCAATTAAAAAACAGACATGTCGTTTATCGCATACAGGGCTTCATCAGTATGGGGTCGAAAACTGACATGCCATTGGCCGTTTTATTGTGTTTGTCCTATTTTTTCACAATTTGAAGAAGTAAATGAAACGACAGGTCGTTTTCCGTATATATATATATATTAGTACTAAATTAAAAATAAAAGCTTTGTTCAAATCTGATGGCAAGAAAGGAGTATGCAGACGCACAAACGAGTATGGTGGGCACGTGTTAGACAATCAACTATTAAACTTTTTATATGTTGAACACAGCTAAAAGCTTTTTCAACCATGTAGGCGTGGAAAGTAGAAGCAGCATGTGAACCCAATACAGAACACAGAACACAGTGACACCACCATCTTTTGCTTTTCTTTAAAGCCTGGCCATAAATTAATCAAGTGCCCGGAATTTTTTGAATTCTGTTTTCATTCCCTGGGACTAGACACAGACACTGCCCTGCAATGCAAGGTCTCCAAGGCCCTTCTGTCGGTTGACTAGAGAATGAAAAGTGACAACAAGAAGTAAATTCCTAATAAGATTTTTGTTTAAAAGATAAATCAAGATCTATAGAATTTGTTCAATCCAAAATTGGCAAGAGAATCATGGTACTATATATCTTATCAAACTTATTCCACAACCCATTTCAATGCTCTCAACAGCAGGGGATTTCTGATTGGGTTCTGATTCTTTTATATATATATATAAAGCTGACAAGGAAAGGTACTAGAAATAAAAAGAATGTGACAACTGGACTTTGGCTCAGGTGAAAAACAGGCGGACGGTGTGTGGCTAGTAGGACCTTACTTTCAATCTACGCTCTCTTGCTAGCTAATACAGTATAAAACAGAAGAAGAAACATTATGAAACTGTTCAACAAGAATCTAATCCAGAACAACCTGTCTCCCCAGAAATGAAAAGATAAAATAAGCAACAAGCTGGGGAAACAAATTCAACCGGTCACGGTAAATCAACTGGCAACATACAAGAATCAGCAAACTAGAAGTGTTGAGCGGAAAAGTTTGAGCGTGAATTCACACACGACACAACATAATTTACCAAGCTACCAATTCTTCAGTCGTGTTGATATCCATGTGAGAGTTTCGGAAATTTACATCTTCAATATTGCATCGAGAACAGGAGGTAAGCAAAGTATACCAAAAACATGCATGCAAAATCAGATATAATTTCCAGTTTCCATCTCGTCTCAAATACACGTTTCAGATACATAACTCCAATACATTAGGATTATATTCAGAAATTAAGGACTAGGAAAGTGCACTAACAATGTCTTTTTTTACAAACCAGAGTAACATAGGATCTAATAGACATAGAGATTCTTAGTATTACTCAAGACTCACCATGTATAGAACAACAGCTACTTAGACACCTAACACACAACTTGAAACATAAACAGGAGCATATGTTTATGCATTCTGAAAAAAACTCCAACAAAAAGAATGCACTAGCAACTTCTATACCTGAATGCCCCGGAATTAGGAAAAACTCAACCCCAGTAAATAATAGTGGGGGTGTTAGGCAAAAGTGCAACAAAAAAGGAAGTTTAGAAAAACGCTTATCTACTTGCTTAGCCTTTTGTTCTCATAATTGTGATACTACCTTTTCCTCCTTCGGTATGAATTTTAGTTTTTCCAACAACAGGCTTCCCAGAAAAGGCTGAAGTGGGGTAAGGAACGCTTGGATCCTCATTCTTTTTCTTTGATTTTGACGGTGGTGGAGTGCGGATTCTCTGGTTTATCTCCTTCAGAGTAACATCTCCATGGGCTCCAGAAGGTTTAATAAACGCAAATGGGTAGGCCACTGAAGTAGCCAATTTACTTGGAGTCCGTATGTAAGACTTCCTACCTATGCACATAAAAGAGAGTGCCTAAAATAGTTGCTTTCTATTTTCAATAGTTTCAAAGTGAAAATATATCACAATCAAGCTAAGGAATCTTGCTCTTCTAAGTTTCTAACCATCTTAAGGACAAAAGAGCGCACATCTTTAATTTCTGCCATGACCTTTCATGCTATCTACTGTATCTTTTAAGACTCGGTAAAAATTGCCAGATAATGTAAAAATTGCCAGATAATTGTTCGATAACTATTAGTCTATTATAATTGGGGTGATGACAGATTCTTCAAGGGCGGAGACATACCTTTGAAAATTATCTTTTGGGGAGTAGAAACACGTTGTTGAGGCACATCATTTTCATTCTCTGGTGCAATTTCACAAAACTCTACACCACAAAACTAAGTATATATTTAAAAGTGATCGAGGAGATAAAAGTAGAATGGCGGAGAATATTAAGGAAAAAAAAAAAGAAACAAACTGAAGGAGAAGACAAATTTCGTGTACCTGAAATATCAATTTGAAAATCCGATGCCCCAGAAGGATTCCTGAATTTCACATGATATAGCAATCAGGATATGAAGAAGTAGATATCAAACCATCCAAACAAGAGTCTAAAGAAGCATACAAGGTATCGGGGCTGAAATGCATCTCAGTATCATTAAAGCAATCTGTAATCCATCCATCAGATGACTGATCCAGGGTCTCATACCCAGAGGCAGACGCAGATGTATCTTCTGAAACAAGTTACACTAGACGTTGAAAACCCCAGATAAAAATTTTGGTGATACTATATTGGAACAGCTTTCAAAAAAGGAAAAACCTGCAAACCCAGAGATCCAATCTGATGCAGAAGTTAGAGTCTCCTCAAATGAATCAATCCTCTCCTACAGAGCAGAAAATAGACGATAACAATATATATTAGCAGCATCTAATAACATACAGTTTGGGTACTTAAATATCATCTGATAGGCAAATGGCATAAATTTTTAGGATACATTGGTCACCAAAAATCTTGAAACTTGAAATTCTAGTCAAAATAAGAGAAACACTATTGTAAAGAAATGATATTGATGCAGAACAAGTAGTTAGAACTTATTCCTTATTAGGATATTATTGAGTTCTGTTTTATTTTGAGTAATTAGAGTTTAAGTATGTTTTTAATTCCTAGAATTAGTAGTTGATTTAGGATTTCTTATTTGCTAATCAATATATAGGCTTCATGATGTTAATTATTTGTCAGTTTGTTTGTGACTTTATAATCATTCAGGTTTCCTCTCTCCAAATTGTCCTCTTTCACTCTCTAACTCGATCATTTATATCGATTGTTCTATTTCTCCCTCCAAATTCCTGTCTCTCTCTCTTCTTCTTTCTTGTTCTGTGTTGGATATGCAAGAGATCGAACGAGCAAAATCCCAGAGATAAACTCATAGGAAAACTGTAAAGCACCAGTTGTGTTAGTTACCTACAAATGTTTGACATGAAAATTAATGAACCCATAAAGCGTTGCAGATATATTAAACTTCTACGTTGAAATTCCAATAATTTCAATACAAAAAAGGAGAGCATGGAATTCATATGTTCATGATAAATAGCTAAGATGTGTAGTAACTCATGTTCAGTCTCATACAACTTTCAAACCAACAAGATACTTTCAACTGATTTAGAGAATAAAGAGGTATTATGCACTAACATTTGATTTTAGGAACGCAGATGACATCTCCTCACAGCAGAGGGAAGTATTCATTTCCTCATTTGTAAACTGTAGCATCCGGCGCCTCTTCAATTGTGAAAAGGATTCCGTATATTCTTCAGCTTCCTTGTTCAAATTATCTGAAACTCACTTTTCCACATTAAAAGAGCAAAAATGTTGCATCGGGTTGCAATTCTAGAAAGTGAGAAAATGTCAAATTACATCATGGAAGACAAGCAGAAAAAAGGAACAAGTTTACCTTTATGGCCAGCATGGTATGCCAAATCGCCACAGGCCTTAACCGGGGTTGTTTCATCATCGAACATGTAGGAAATATCTTCTTCATTTTGAGGCACTCCATTCCAAAGGCCTTCAGACGTCTCTGCTCATTAGTCATACAAATATATCAAATCAGCTATCATTACCTTCCAGGTAACTTGACATTCAGTAATTTTCCTAGCCACATTATGGACGTACCATGATTGGAATCCTTTTGGAAACAATAATTCTCCCTTTGCGAACCCCATTGCTCACTTCTACCCATTTCACATCATCACATGGGAAAACAACCGGTTTAGTCGAAAACAAGTAAATGAACAAGTAAAATCAAAGCCAGAGTCAAGTAAAAGGAAATGACAAGAGCATAGGACAAATCTCAGAATCCAAACTACAAATATAGCAGATTCAATTGTAATAACTACATTTCTGTTCAATATACTTTCAGCTGGTGAATCTTAAACGAGTAAAAAGTGAATGAAAAAGGACAGAACATCAAACTAATCAACAAAATTATGGAATCACTGTTGAGCAGTGAAGAACCATATCATTCAGTAAGGCCCATTCAAGTAGCATCAAGACATTTATACGTAAATATATATATATATAGGCACCAATCCAAAATTAACGGCTTACATCTTTTCATATACCTCATTATAACCCTTAGATTCGTTCCAATTGCTAAAAAAAATAGCTACACGTAAATAGAAAAAAATATATATACCGGATTGGCATCCTATATATATATAAACAGAAAAGGAACATTGGAAAATTGGATCCAGTTCTAGAATTACAAAATGAAGAGGGAAAATTACATATCAGTAAAAACAAAGGATTAATCCTAGGATCTGGGTCTGGATGATTGAATAGAGCTACTAAAAAGCGCATCAGACTCCATACATGAGCAATTTGCTTCACAAAAAGAAAAATAGAGCAAAATAAAAGGAAAAGCAAAATGACCCAACAACTAAATCACATAGCCCATTTCCTCATTTCCCCATAAATCTGCAGATTAAGTCATACCATTTCCGTATATACATTTAAATATTTAATATATACATAAACAAACATAAAGATGAAAAATGAGCAAAATCGAGTGTAGTTACTAGGAACAAAGAACAAAAATAATACAAAAAAAGGAAAAATACATTTTGAAGCAAAACCCAGTAACGATAACCGATCATAGGGAAAATGGGGATTTACTTGTCGTTATGGTAGTCCATTTTCTGAAGCAGCAAAGTGAAGAGAGTCCTCACAAAATCACAGACTCAGAGACTCAAAACACAAATCTCCTTTTCTGTGCTCTTCTTCTCCTCCTCCTCCTGCTACAACTTTAAAAAAATGTAGCCGTTATGGAGAACCAGGCCTGCTCACTACTTATATATGCATATTTTCTCTCCTCTTTCTGCTACTACTTCTGCTTGAGATGTGTGCTATTTGTGGAGAGAAACGAAGAAACACCGCCGACCCTCACCTCACTCTCTGTCTCTCTCTCTCTCTTTTTTTATTGGCCCTATTTTTTTTTCTTTTTTTATTTTTAATTCTATATGAGAATATATAGTTAATATATATATATATATATACATATATTTTAGGACGAAATTTGGTATATCCAAAGCAAGACATGGAAATATCAAAAGGACAAAGCAAGATATTAAGTTCCATTATCGTGACAGAGAACACGTTTTTACTCACTCGGGACTCATTATTTCTGTCAATTACTTACTGCTCGTGGGATTATTTATCTTTTCTAAACCATCATTATATCATTATTTATCTGTTTATTTTTATTGCATAGTTTGCAGATTGAGACGTGTCATTGGAGAGCTTGAGAAACTAAATATTTTGCATGCCAAACAAAAGAAGTTGAAATTTTGTTAATCTTTTAATAGAGATCTTACATAGCAAATTTTATATCTATTTATATTTTATACCTATTTATTTGTAGAAGAACAATATTAGGAGAGGTGTAGATTCCAAATTTATCACTTATAAATTAATACGTGATGTTATATGTTATTTTAAGGATTAATGTGTGATGTTATGCCTTATTTTAAGTTCATTTTTTTAAAAAAGATAAACATCTCACTCAAATAACATTCGTCATAACATAATAATGCATTCATATATGTAATGTAATGGACTCACTTTTTAATACACTTAAAGTGTGTCTTTGGTCAAACAAATGCATGTCGTCCAAGCAAAAAATAAATGAATTTGGATTAGCTCGTGAAAATTGACTAGGTCAGTTGGTGTATGAATCCTCTCATTCGGCAATGCAACATTACCCAACTTTTGGTATAATGGTAGGGGCACTTAAATTGTGCACTAAACAATGTTTATCATTTTAACCACAATTTTCGAATAACACGATCTTACTTTCATATAAAATTTGTAGCTAATGAGAAAACAGATAGTACTTGTAGTGTAAATCACCGCACACTATCAAAGTGTAGAGCCCAGCCCGCGCATAAATTTTGAAATATTATATCCAGTGTATTACTTGATTAACAAATATGTCACATCAGTTGTGCGTAAAATTGGTGTCACTACTCACTACTCACTTGTATTCCTCACATATAATAACTAATAAAAATCATGTATGCATATATATTGTATGTTGTAACACCATAAATTTTATTGTTTAATATATAAGTTCATACTTCTTACGGTCAAATGTTTCCTTTGTCTTAAAAAAAAAAATGAAGAAGAGCAAGCAATTTTTGTTTCTTTGATAATAAAAGAAGCAAGCAATTGATTATTACGAACTATAAGCAATAAATAAAAATTAAAACTGGCTGAGTTTTATTGGAAGTCATTTCACGTGGCCATACAAACGCATGATTTAAGGGTGCAGTTAGAAGAGTGACGGAGAACGTTCCATGTCATGTGGTCCCCGTTCCGTAAGCCGCTTTAATCATTTACCATTTACTTACGTTGGGCGCGTGCATTCCACCTTCGGAGATGACGTGTATTTGTTCGATGGAGGAGGAGGACCATCATGGGCTCGATAAGCAGGAGTCAATTTCTGCTATGGGCTGGCCCAATGCTTGTCCGTATTGTTTCGATACATATATGAGGTAAATTTAGATCTATGGGATCTATTAAGCCCTCTTTATTAAAAAAAAGCAATTCATAATGTTTGCAAAACTAATTTTGACTGTTAAATTATTTAGATTTATTCAGGTATTTAGATTTATTCAGGTATTTTATTCCCTAAAAAGTCTTAAAATACATTATTCTTAATAAACTTCAAATTATTCAGCCACCACCTTTACCTATTGCACTTCACTACTAGTTCGGTCATGATTTCGATCCTTGTACGTAATTCATTGAAAATTTTCAACCACGATCGAATAAAATTCTATTAACTAAGGCCAATTAGAATCAAACTCTCAACTTGATTCAAAAGTAAAAATTAAATGCTCTAAAACTAAATGCTCTACTTTTTATTCTTGCTAAATAAACATAAAAATCTGAACTTATACCTAGTTTGTATGTATATACACACATTTGACCGATTCTGTGAAAGCAAGTACCTATTCGTTTACTGTCACTGTTCGGTTAAAGAAAGGTAATATAGAATATAAGATGTTGTGATGCTTAAGTCAAAAAAATAATGTAACAAAAAATGAAGTGAAGAAAACGAGGATGGTTAAGTTGAGATTAGTCACTTGTACTTTAAGAAAGTTAGGACATTTTTCAGACTGGGCATCTAACCAAAGTTCTTAATGATTATTCGACTACTCTATGATGTATGTGTCAAGTCTTAGGTATTTTGTCTCAATTAACAACTGTGATTTTAGCTCACGCAAAAAGCTGACTTTGCATCGATGGTTGACTTTTTAAATCTAATGTCTATTGAGTGTCTCGGTCTAATCTATTGTTTCTTGCTTTATAATAACACTCTGACATTATTAATTTAGGGTGTCCAAATAATATAATTGCATACACGTGCCGTGTGAAAATATGTTGATTTTGATGTTAGCATATTTTCAAGGGCAGAGGGAAGGGGGCGAGTGGGGTCCCCACTCGATTTTTTTTCTTTTATATTTTTTTATGTTTAAAATAAAATTTTCTCAAATATGCCCCCACTAAAATTTTATTTTTGCAACTATGTACTAATTATAAGTGGTGTTTCATCACTTTTAATTTACTTTAGAATCCATTTATTTATTTTTCATACGTGTTATAAATCTTCCTTCATCTAAAAAATAGAAAAATGACAATTCTTTCATGAGAATAGGAAATTGAAAAAAAAAAAAAACTTTTAGAGAAAACCTTCAAGATGTGTTATTTAGTGTCGTTTATTGTTATTTGGATACATACTATTGTAAAATTTAAGTTACCCTTCCGTCAAAAAAAAAATTTAAGTTACCCTTAATGGCATAATATTTTAAAAATAAGCTTATGCCCCAAGTAAAAATAAACCCAGGCTCCTCCACTAAACATACAAGTTCAAAACCGTAAATATTTTCTCTAATAAACTATTTAAAAGGTCAACGTTCACAACAAAAATAAAATTAAAAAATAAAAATAAACTCAACATATCTTAATGAATTTATTTTTCCTAAACACTAAACCGCCAATAAAAAGTATTAAGCTTATTCTAGCACAACGACACCACTAACAGTTCACAATTATTTTTCAATTCAATTTCCATAAGAAGGGAAGGAGACGTACATTATTTTAACTCAAACTTAAAAAGTATCGATTAAAGAAAACTCCCAATAACATAGAAGGGTTTTAGTAAAATAATAGTCAGGGGGCCCGTTATTTTGTCGTGTATAAAAATAAGTGTTTTTCAGAACCGACATAGAATATGCCAAATGGTGGCTTCCTTGAAATGCCAGACAAAATATAGGTATCTTACTATAGTTTTACTTACCATTAAAATCATTATTATTATTATTGCAGGATCTCATGTACATATTTTAATATTAGACAGCAGTAGATGTAGACATGTAGTTACTGCTATTTAACAAAATTCAATTGTATAATTCTCCCTTAACAAAATTATTTATCTAATCTCAACAACAGTATTAAGCATTTCTTTTATACATTTTTGTTAATTATTATTTTTATATTAATCACTCATTTTCTTTTATACTTTAATTGGACGTTTAATTATGTCATATGTTGCCCATTTAGTGCTCACGTGCGAGGCATGTGCTTCGGATCCTTGATCAATAGTCATACTCATATGTATGTTTAATAGAAGCATGCTTAGGAGCTGTAAGAGATCGTTGTCAAGTGCTGCTAATATTGGTAGCTGTCTCATGTAAATTAAGCTAAATTTTTACACTTTCAATATTTTAATTTAAAATTTGAGAAATTGAATTGGATCTGTTCATTAAAACACGAAAGTCCAAATAAATTAGCTTACAATTATAAATTCGAGAATTAAAATGTTGAATCCAAAAACTCAGGAGGAATCATTAATTTGGCAGACAGAAAGTCACTTTAAGAAATAAATAAATAAATGTGGATTATAAGTTTATAAAACAAAGTAAAGGAACTGTGTCATAATTTGGTTTGGGAGGCAAAGTGCAGCTAGAGTTTTTTCTTTTTCTTTTTTTTTTTTAAATAAGTATAACGTGAGGAAAAAAAAATAAAGAGAAAAGTAACCCAATAACCCACCATAATAATTTTTCAGAATTAAGTTTATTAAGTAAAGAATTTGAGTTATTCATAAAAAACAAAACATTAAAAAATGTAGATAAGTTTTTGTTCTTATTTTTGTCTACAGCAAAAGGAAAACATGACCTTCCTTAATTCATTATCTACTACAAGTAATACTACGTAGTGGTGTTTTCCATATTTTTGGGTTTGGGTTTGGGTTGGTGGAAAATATAAATCGAGCACTGAACGAATGAAGATATTGTTACTTAGCGACATATTTGGTATATGATTCAAATTATATTCTATAAATTTATAAATTACTTTTATATATAAAATCAGATAGGATATTTTATTAATTTTGTATATAAATATGAAAATGATAGTTTTAAATACAAATTTATGGTTTTTTAGAAAAGAAATAGTTTACTAAAAAAACAAAAAAGCATTTATAACATTAGACCATCTCCACTGTAAAATGCTAAATAATAGTATGCCAATGTTATATTTGAAGTGACTAATTAAATTTAACACATTTTTTAATATTTGCTTCAACATGTATGCTAAAATAAATACTATCTTGTATTTGAACATTATTTTTATTTACAATGCTAAATAATAGTATGCCAATGTTATATTTGAAGTGACTAATTAAATTTAACACATTTTTTAAGATTTGCTTCAACATGTATGCTAAAATAAATACTATTTTGTATTTGAACATTATTTTTATTTACAGTTTTTATTTTTTCTACTATAATTTCTATTATTATACCATTAAATTATTAAACTCACTTTCCCACCAATATAAGAATTCATTTTTTATAAATGAATGAATAACTTTTTCCTTTTTTTTTTTTTTTTTTCTTGTTTCTAGCTTTCGAAAATGTGAGTGGAAAGAAGTAGAAGTGATAGGAGTTCTAATTTATAAAATTTTGGTAGAGTAATATTGTGACTAAAATTTAATGAAAAAAATAAAAAAAGAATATACATGTATTAAATTGTCCACATTGTAAAGTTTATACATATTTTTAATTTAATACAATAATAATATGGTAAAAATTCCCACATGTTAAAATTAAATTAGTCATTATATTATATTATAAAATTTAATAAGTGCTATAATGATAATATTGTAAAATAATACGTATTAATGATAAAATTATAAATTTAAACACGTGTTTAATAATGACAATCACATGCTAATAGCATGTGTAATACTTTGTGTTATATATAACACATATAACACAAAAGAATGGGCTAAAAAGTAGGTTATAGTTTAATAAGGACAATCGCGTGCTAATAGCATGTGTAATATATTGTGTTATATATAACACAAAAAATAGAATGGGCTGAAAAGGAGGTTATATTTAATACGTCATTGGAGACATTTTTTTTATTAGCATTTTTGTTTTTACTCCCATTAGCATGTTTTTACTCCCATTAGCATGACTTATATTACTCCGAGATCCTCTTACTAATGTGTAGTATTTACAGTGACGAGGGTTAAAACGTGAGTATGCTTTCCCCAGATCTACTGGCCTAGTTGAGTCATGGGTGGCTCTAAACCGAGAGAGTGAGTAAGAAATATATTTGATAATTTTCGAGTATTTACTTTGTTTGTCTCATTTTCATTCGCAAACAAATTTTAAAAGAAAAAACAAAAACACCAGAAAAAAAAAAAAAGAAATCCCAGCTGAAGCGAACTGTAAAGAGCAATCGATTCCGGGTCCGTTTAATTGGGTACTTCAAATTCATTTTCGAAACGGGTCAACAGATCCGGAGTGATCAAGCCTGATCGGAGGGAAGATCCAATCGGTGAAGATGAATATATTCAGATTCGCCGGAGATATGACCCACTTGGCCAGCGTCCTCGTCTTGCTCCTCAAGATCCACACCATCAAATCTTGTGCTGGTACGTATCGATTTGTGTTTCTATGGATTATTTGGAACCATTTAAGCCATTGATTTGAAATTTTGGAATAAACCCATTTCGACATTCGTTTGTAGTGGAAGATTAAACTGGGTTTTAGCTTCAGATTTGGCTTTTAGTCCAGCTGAATATGGATATACGCCTCGAATCGCTATCTGGGTATTTGTGAAAATGTCATTTTGGTTCATAGTTTATGAGCATTTGCTTTGGTTAAACTGGGCTATGGAAGAGAGAGGTTCATTCTTAAACACAATGAATGTGCAATTTTGGCAATTGGGTTAACGCGGTTCATTATTTTTATGCAGGTGTTTCTTTGAAAACCCAAGAACTGTATGCCATTGTTTTTGCAACTCGTTACTTGGACATCTTTACTGCTTTCGTATCTCTATACAATACCATCATGAAGTTGATATTCTTGGGGAGCTCATTTTCGATTGTATGGTACATGAGAAGCCACAAGATTGTTCGTAGGTCCTATGATAAAGAACAAGACACATTCCGCCATTATTTACTCATAGTGCCGTGCCTAGTCTTTGCCATATTCATCAATGAAAAGTTCACCTTTAAGGAGGTTCGTTCTTGTGTTTGTTTACTTCCCATTTTCCATGTTTGTGTTATTTCGTCTTTTCTTATATGCTCCACATTAGGTTTCAGGTCATGTGGACGTTTTCATTGTATTTAGAAGCTGTTGCTATTCTTCCTCAACTCGTGCTATTGCAGAGAACAAGAAATATTGACAACTTGACAGGCCAATATGTATTTCTTCTTGGGTATGCTAACATTTCTGATCGTTCTTTGTAGAACACCGCAGTTCAGATTTTTCGTTCTTTCATGTTCCTAACACTTTTCAACTTTCTAGCTTGTTCTTTTAGAACCATGTATGCTTACTTGACTATTGTTTCACTTTGAACAAAGTTCAGAAGCTGATAAAGATTCTATTTACTTACTTTACAATCTGCCTGACTTGATTCTTGATGCAGTGCATACAGGGCATTCTACATTGTGAATTGGATTTACCGTTACTTCACTGAGCCACACTACGTTCATTGGATTCGTATGTCTTCTCTCTAAAGAATTTAGTTGTTTCTTATATTTTTGCATATTTGTGCACTACCACGGTAATTGATAAAATATTCAATTTCGAAAGGCCACAGTTTACAGCTTTGGTTTTCGAAAGAGTGTGGTCAGTGCTTGTGTGTTTATTTTAGTAATAGCCATTCGGCTTGCTTACGAAATCTCCAGTTTGACTGACTTCATTACCGTTGGCCTAACTTGGTCTTTGGTTTTATATAATGCTGAAACAGTCACTAATAATTGTTCGAGATTAATTAGTATTTTAGACACCATGATCGTCCAAATCCAATTTCAATTGTGGTTCGGTAGGCTCTCAGTGTCTCTAACCATCTCTTTACTGATGTTTGTCGATCTTTGGTGCTTGCAGCTTGGATTTCGGGGCTTCTTCAAACACTGCTGTATGGAGATTTCTTCTATTATTATTTCCACAGGTGAATGGGTCCACGTAGTTATGAAACTTGTATTTGATAATGGGGTGTAGGCTTGTATTCTCCAAGTTTTCTGATTTGTTTCTACTTGTATCGCAGCTGGAAGAACAACAAAAAGCTTCAGTTGCCAGCTTGAGTTCAATTTTCAACCCTCCATCTATCCTTTCCAAGGTTGCGGTGCACAGCTTTTGCGTAGGATTTCATACAATGCTTGTGGCTTCTGCAGTGAAACTCGTTATCTCTTGAACCCTTTTTGCTATCGTCTCTTTTTTTGCCTGTTTCACATGGCTTCTCAAGGTAGCGACTGTTATCAGTTACTTGGGAGTGTATATGACCAAAATGTGAAACTGTTCCAATCATTAATTTTCGGTACAATTTCTAGGTGCGCAGATGTTATATATATATATTAATCCACATACAGTGTAAGAGTTGCTTGCCGAATGGTATTTTAGGTGATGTTATAATTCTTGAAAGAGAACGAGTCATTTTGATACTTTTGCGGCTTACTTATTTTGCATTAGACTGTGCATCTGAACCATAACCTTTGGCCTGACCTTTCATCTTCCGACAATAAAAATTCGCATGTTTCGAACAAGGAATCAGTTATCTCAAGTTCGACGAGGAAGAGCAGGTCACTACGTCCTTGCGATGAATGTAAAATGATAAATACCAATCTAAAACATAACGATGTCCCTCGCAAAGGTCCATTAAACTGCTCTCAGTCCCTATTTTGCGATGTCATAACTTCCCTTCACATTCCAACCCCAAGATGTACAAGGCAGTTTTCCACGGCCTCGTGGAAAAGTCTATCAACAAACCAAAAAACTAAGTGGAATTAACTTGTTGCAGAGAAAATTTGAGAAGCCATATATCAAATAAGCACAGCAAATGGTCATAACAAACATAGATTCCTTAAATGGACTGACAAACCATGCTTTGGAAATCCATTTTAATCATAATCGACAACCAAAAACCTCAAAGTCTAGTTTAGAGTCTGATCAGATCCATTTTATTTACAGTAACTTCCCAATATATGAGGTAAAAATAAGAAACTCGGCAATCTATAACTCCATTTTCCATGGCTTTCATTCTATAGCTGGGTCTCATCTGCAGTTGAAGGCCTTCATGGACTCCCTCCAGTTTGGTGCAGCATTGCATCTATCTCATCACCGTCCTCCATCTCAAGCTAATGCCCCATTGCAGTACAACAAATTTAAACAAGACATCGGAACAAACATGTGAGACCAAAATTCAATTTGAATGGCGAAACTGTTTGAAATTATAATGTAACATATTTTCCAAATCAATTAACCACAAATCAAATAAGCAAACCACTAGTATAGAGTATTAAACATATCCATTCAGTATAAAGAAGATCCAAATAAATTGAAGGACCCTGGTGAGCAAAAGATTGAAGGACCTCAAAACTTTTCAGAATAGCCAACTAGTTCAATGTGAGAAGAAGAATTTACCTCATCTGGAGTCTGCTCAGCTCGGAGTCTACGTCCGTCAAAAAGAAATGCAATGGAGTTCAGTTCCACAGACTGTCTATCACAGTATGCAGTCATTAGCTTGCGCAGCTGGGTGCTTCTTTTAATTCTGAAGAACACCTCATTACCATCCTATAAACAAAACCAACATATTAGCTGACCAACAAACAAAGAGTCAAGCTTACTAGTTCTCATTAATAAAACTGAGATTTTAAGCACGTTCAGTAATCCATAGTGGACCGTAAATGGAAAGGAAAATATATTATTCCGCTCCCTCCATTTAACAAGTAAAAATAACGTAAACACAAAAAAAGGAATCATAATTACTTATCTTATTTCTTCTCATTCTTTTCCAAATAGTTGTGAAACTAATATTTTAAGCCACGTTTATTAGTACATAGTGAAACATAAACGGAAAGGAAATAGATAAGTGTTCAACCTCCATTCAACGCTAGAATACGAATGTGTAAACAAAAAAACGAAATCTTAATTTATTTCTTCTCATTCTTTTCCAAACCGTTTATGAAAGTAATATTTTAAGCCATGTTTACTAATCTGGAGCATAAACAGAAAGGAAATAGGTAAGTGCTCCGCTTCTATTCAACACTAGAATACAAATGTGTAAACACAAAAAAGGAATCTCAATTACTTATCTAATTTCTTCTCATTCTTTTCCGTTTATGAAACTAATTGAGAGGTCTTCATCCTCCATTTAGCATGAAAATTAAAACAAGTAAACACAAAAAAGGAATTTTAACAACAGATCTTACTTTTACTCAGCCCAATCCAAACCGTAAAAACACACAACGGATTTTACTTTTACTCGGTCCAATCCAAACCGTTTCTTCTCGTTCCTAATCAAACTGTGTCTTTTTATGATTCTTTTGAACTTTTCTCATACAATTGAGAATCTGACCGATTCTAATTCGTCATGTCCAGAATCTCACTTTAGTGAAATGTATGAATAATAAAGAAATAATAACGGGAAATAGAAATCAATCTTACAACACAAAGAACTTAAGTGAAAAACTCCCAAATCATGAGAAAAACTATTATCTCTCAGAAAAGATTTCACTATATGAACAGTTTCTATAATCACATAGACTTTCATCTCTTTTAACAGATGACCCAATATATTCAAGTATTTTCTCACAAGTATTTTCTCACTCACACTTTACACCGCCACTCTTTGAAACCCCATTTTTCACAAAGAAACTTACTCTCTTTGAAAGGAGAAACAAAGAGGAAAAAAAAAAGATTTAATTAGAAGAGAGAAATTGAAATGCTTCCAAGTTTTGAGATGAAGAGAATGACGAAATAAAACCTCTATTTTTAAGACTTGAAAAGTAGCGAGAACACCACCTTTTACTATTGTTATTACGACTGTCATTTTTTATTATTGTTGCACTTTTCACTATTACTATTATGACTTCCCCTTTTATTATTGCTATTACGGCTACTTTTTTTATTTTTGTTCACACATAATCAACAATCTCTCACTTAAAAACTTGATTTCAATTACGTCTTCACATTCGTCTTATCTCATATCTTATGTTGTTATCATTGTCTTTATTGATAATCATACTCCACCGTATGAGTATATATACTATTTAGAATTGATGAATTTTAAGAATTTTATCTCAGCTCATGTCGAAAGAATCTCGCTGATAATTATGGTGCCGACTCTCATGTTTGGCTTTTCGGAAAATCCATCAGCCATCAACATCATTCAACACACGCCTTACATCAACGCCAAATCAATACCCGTGTGCAAACTTACTGCTGCTAATTATGACATATCCTCTTTCATGGCATCTTTGGAAATAAATAGCATACAATGAGGATACACATACCATGATCTAAGGACAAGATCATCGTCTCTATCATAAGAGACAATATCAGCATCATCAGATTTGGAGCTTTTAACCGAACCCGCTCCACCTTTTTGATAATTTCTTTTCGCGTGCCCAGATCCACACCCCAACATATTATATTAGTTTTCATGGAGTTTTTCTTCTTAGTGTCAACTACCAATGCTGAGCCTTCCGATGGAACATTACTTCCACCACTTGTCAGTTTTCTTTCTTCAGACAAACATTTACTTGTGATCTCAGAAAAAACCACAGTCTCCTTCCCATGCACCAAAATAAATTCCATATGCTCATAGAAAGGTGGAAAAGACCATATGAATCGCAATGCGTTATCTTCAATCTTCACTCCAATAGCCTTCAGTTCAGAAATGATACCATTCATGACATTTAGATGATCAGAAATTTTTGTACCTTCATTCATACGCAATGTATGAAACTACTCATTCAGGAACACTCGATTTGAGTCATCTTTCGCCTGATACAATTCTTCAAGTTTTCTCGAGAGATCTTTTGTCGTCTCTAAGCACATTTGCAAAGACATTTTAGGCCAGACATATACATATCGCACTTGTAGCTCTCTCATTCAAATCATCCCAATTTTCATCGTTCATATTAGATTTCTTAGAATCTTTCCCCTTGTAAGCCTCTCTACCTTTCAAAACCTTATGCAATGCAGATTGAATCAATCAATCCTTGACTTGTATTTACCACAAGCCAAAATTGATGTTCCCGTCAAATTTCTTTACATCAGCTCTAACCGGAATATAAATCTTGTTTCCTCACATCTCGCTTCGCACTTCTAACTTGAAAAACTGCTAAAAAAATTTCTAAAAAGGATTAAAGGGTTTAAATACTCCCACTTGAATAAATCCTCCTTACACAGAAATTCTTAGACTAACACCAAGCTATTGTGCACCAAAGAACCCTGCTCTGATATCACTTGTTGGGAATTTGACCAACCCAGATTCATCACGCCTAAGATCTCACTTCAATGAAATGTCTGAATAATAAAGAAATAATAACAGAGAATAGAAATCAATCTTAAAACACAAGAACTTAAGTGAAAAACTTCCAGATCAGAAGAAAAATCACTCTTTCAGAAAAGAATTTCACAATATATAAAAAATTCTACAATTACATAGACTTTCCTCTTTTCTACCCGATGACTCTAATACATCCAAATACTTTTTCACAAGTATTCTCTCACTTATACATTATACTGGTACTCTTTGAAACTTTCTCTATCACAAAGAAATTTACTCTTTTTGAACATAAAAAAAAAAAAGAAAAAAAGAATTTAATTAGAAAAAAAAAACTTGAAATGATTCTAAATCTTAGACTAAGAAAATAAAGAAATAAAATCTCTATTTATAAGCTAAATAGGCCTTAAAAAGTGACAAGAACACCGCCTATTACTATTAATAGAGCCTATTACTATTACTATTAGGTTACCTTTTTCGCTATTACTATTAGCGCTAGCTCATGTTCATCCATACATAAACACAAACTAAATGTCAAATGAAATTGTTTCAAAATCTAGTTTGGTTCCCCTCGCCCTAGGAAAAAAATCATAGTTATATTATCATTTGCTTAAATGATCAGATCAAAATCCTCAAATAACCATTGTGAGACTATTCTCTAAAAACCCATTTCATCCCTAAACCAAAAACTACTCTCTTCTATAATGCTAACAATGTATCAACAAAACCATACCTCCACCATTATTACTCACTGACATGACTAGTAATTTTCAAAAAATAACTTCAGCTTAGTCAACCCTACTTTTCCTCAGGCAGAATCAACACTAAAATTAACTATGTAAGTTCCATTCCCGGGCCCTCTAATCATTTTCCCACGGTTTCTCACCAGCCAAACAGCTAAGAAATCTCATGCAAAACTAAACATGATACCAATTACAATAAAATTAACTAAAAACAAAAAAACCCCACATCAAAATTATTTGAAGCCATAACCATAACCATAACCATATACCTGGCCCTTGACTTTGAGATTAATGTGAGCTGACTGGTCTCCAGGCTTCTTGTCCTCCTCCTGGCCACCTCCTCCGCCTCCGGTCGCCGACATCGTTCTCCGAAATTCGCCTGACAAAGCTACTCTGAAGCGTTTGCTATACTCGAATAGCGTTGGCTCAAGCAATCGTCAGATTCACGCTCTCTTATATATATATATATATATATATATATATATACCTGTTCACGGCCTCGAGGCCCTCGACTACCGAGACTCGCAAAGAGACCATAATGGTAATTTCAAAGGACGGTGGGTTAGGATCAGATTACCTCTCTGCCCCCTCTTTATGTGACATGGCGTTTGGGAAGAGCGAGTTTTCGGTTAAATGTGTACCCGCGAGAAAAGGGATCGGGAGTTTATGGAGAATAAACTAAATTTGATAATAGTTTGGATTCCGGGAAAGCAGGGAGAGAGGGAGAGAGCCGTTGGTTATGGGCCAGAAAAGGTAAATGACGAAAAGAGATGTTGTGATGCGGAATCGGAATCGGAATCGACGGCTGATATTGATTGAGATGTATGAAGACAGAGCAGATGGTTTGGTGGTGGAAAATTGACGGTGGGATTTGATCCAGGAGTCAACACGTTGCTTTTATGCTTCGGGTGGGTACGTCACGTACTTTAAAAATTCCGGAAACTTCTTCTGATTGGGCATGTGATTCTTCCTTATCCATAAATTTATTTCAAATTAGTTATGTTAATTAAGTAAAAATGGATTACTCTTTAAAAGTATTTTTGAAAAAAATAAATTTCCACGAATGGATAGGTGCGTTTTTAAGGAAGGTTAGGCTATGTTTGATAGATAAGAAAAAATTGGAAAAAAAAAGAAAAAAAATATGAGAGAAAAAAGAAATGTGTAAAATGAAAATTAAAGTTTTATTTTATTTTTTTCAAATTATTTAGAATGCAAAGAGGAATAGTAATGCCAAGCGGCTGTCAATTCGTTACAAGACAGATTAAAATTATATTTAAGATAAAACGGACGTGGGATTTTGTTTATTATGCTTTATAATATTGCTCTTGGAAGAAAGAAAATTAAATTAATACAAATGGCCGTTTTACTATTTTTATTAATATTTTAAAATCATTATGCAAAAATAGCTTTAACAAATTCAGCCCATAAATGAGTTTTCTCACTCAAGAAAAACGTTTTTGAAGGCTCCATTAATTATTTTCCCTCTCATTTTCTTTTTTATTTATTTTTTTCCTCCAATCGACCGATTCTTTATTGTCACTTCCGCTATTCTCTCGTACTGTTTCTTTTCTTTTCTTTTCTTTCATTCTCGCTCCCTTTTCCACATAGTTTTAGTGTTTTAAAAATATCTATTAAATTAAAACTCAAAAAAATCTGTTAAAGTAAATTAAACAATTTAGAAATATTTATTATTAGTATAATTTCTTAATTTTGTCCTAGAATTCCGTCAATTTTCGTACCTCATCATTCTATCAAAATATTTTTTTTTTTCTAAAAAAAATTAACTACTTACTTAGCAACTTGTCATACATTCAAAAATGATAATTACCTCCATTAAAAAAAAAAAAAATACCGGGTTTCGTTTTCGGCATCTTGTTAAGAAAAATGGGAGGGTATTATTTTGTTTTTCTTTTGCCACGAGTGTTTTTGTGTAATGATCAATAAGTACAACTGGAAGAAAGTTTTGTTCATTTTTTATATGTTATTCTATGTCTGTCTAATTATTTTTTTTGGTAATCAATCGATTAGAATAGTTTCAAAATATAAACTAAAAGTATGATTATCTTCAAGTAAACTTACATTTGATGGCCTAAAAAATATTAGTATAGTCACATGCTAAGCTTAATTGTTAAATTTATTTCTACACTCACCTATGAAAAAGTATCGAGTTTATGTTTAAAATAAAAATGGGTGAGTAAAAGTGACCTAGAATTGCAAGAATATGTATTGAAAATTCGGATGCTCTTTTGCTACTTTTGATTCTTAATCACTGCCTAGCTAGTATGGCCTGGTAACCTTTGACAACTTCTTGAGGACCTTTCTCAACTATAATCTAATTGTAATTGATTGGTTCTCGTAAGTAATACGCTACATATCTGAATTTAATATATACTCTGCAACCATATCTATATCTAAAAAAAGTAAATTTCATAGTATTTTCATACTTGTCCAGATGTCCAAGCCTTTGACATCATATTCTAGCTGGCGATTTTATCTGTTACAAAATATGAAAAAATATATCAGTTTGGTTCGACAGGTTTAATTAACAGCATCAAAAACGCGTTCGTTGAAAATCTTAAGGCCGAAGACTCACATATCTTACCTGGCAAAAAATTTAATTAATAACTATATGTAGCTCCTGACATGCATGCACCTGCTAATAACTGGGTATTTTTTCTTTTTGTTCAAGGAGTTAGTACCTGGTCAGATGGTCTTCCTCTGTTCTCTCAGTTCTCAGTTCTCAGTTCAAGCGTTCAAAGCTTTGCTTTGTTCAATAGTAAGTTTCAAATGAGAATTTCACTTTTTTGGTTTAATGGGTTCAACTGATTATGAAAATTTAGTAGATTTTTAATTTTTTTTTTCCCTTCTGTTTATTACGTTCAGGAAAATTGTGCCAAGCTTGAAGAGAGATATACATACATATACATATATATAGCTTCTCTGGTTGGAGAGAATGGACTCTTGTCCTGATCACCTTTATCCATTGACAAGTTTGCAAATTGGGTAAGAGTTATCTTCAATAGTTTTCTTTTCTGTGTTTACTGTTTTGGAGTTCAGCTTGAACGAGTTCTATCTATTAGTAGTCAATTTTAGTCCGAGTCTCATTTGCTTTTGTCATGACATTTCTTTGTCGTTTTGTCTTCAATAACAGTCACCTGTTTTGATGTGGGTAGTGGAGAATCGGATTCGTTAATGGTGGATGATGAGTTTTGATTTTAAACACTTGATGAATAACGGCCTCTGGTTGCCCCTAAGATATTTTAAGAAATGCCCAAGATAACATTTGGACTTAACTATTGATTGTTTTGTGGTATAAGTTCATATTTGGTCCACATGAACACATGTTCGTAAGTTAGTTTTGGCCTTGAAACCTTGTCTGATCATGCAATTTTTCTCACGTTTTTTCTTCGGTTGTAGGGATATCGAGACAAATCTCTCGCAAGCATTCTTGTATTTTGGCCCTGTTAATCATAAGTTTTTTATACTGGTTGACAATCAATCATGGAGGAAGGCCAAGCATTCAAGATCAACTCACATAAGGGCATTTGTGTCCATGCAAGTGAGGTTTTTGGACAAGTGTATTAGTACTCGGTTCTTTTCACATCATATTACTTGAAATCTTTTAACTCGGTTCATTTTCTTACTCAGTTACAGTACAAAACTTCACCATTTAGAAATACTATACCTTTACTCAGGAGCTCAAGTTCTTCTAACTACGAAACAGAAAGCTCGTTTAAGTGGTTTCGCAATTTTAACATGGCTAGTTGGAGACACAAGGCTCCATTCTCCATGGTCAAATTGTACGAGGAATTGCATGGTTTTATTGTATTCGAAGTTTCATGGAATGAGGTTCGGGGTATCAATTATTTGAATGAGCTTCAGGTATGCATGACGAAAGTTATTACTATCGAGAATTGTACTTAAAATTTTTGTTAGAAGTAAGATAAAGTGGGCAGAAATGGTTTCCCCAATATGTAATATTTTTTCCAAAATATAATTTGTTGCCAAACAGACAGATGGATCCATCGCTTTGGAAGTGAAATCCTTGACAAAATGGGAATTCAGCGGCATTGACCAAGCATTGAGTTGTAGCTCATCATGGTTCTCAAGGTCTGAATGTGAAACACAAATATTAAGGAGCAATCTGATCTTTTTGCAAGACAAAGTTCCTTCTCATTCTAGCAAGGAACTTGCTGTTTCTTCTCATAGTCATAGGCCTAATGATGCATTGCAAGCAGATGAGCCTTTTCCTGAAGATGAATTCTTCGATGTTAGCGAGTCTCTTTCTGATGAAAACAATCAGCACCTAGAAGAACCTGATCCATCTAGAAACACAGAACAAAATATGGAAGCGGATCATGATACCAAATGTGATACCAGACCAATCTTATACACGGACATTCTTTTGCTATGCAGGTTCAACAATAAAGATCTTCCATTTAAACTAAAGCGGATAATCACCTCCGATTTGAAGCTTCTGACATTAGTTGAGTCAGGGCTCCCCTCTTGGGTTATCTTTCTCCAATCCTATCCACTATTTTGTGCACTATATCGTCCCTGGATGAGACCTTTGTTTAGAACTCTCTACATAATGGCCTCACTTGTAACGTTTATAATTGGGTTTTACGATCTCTATAAGAATGTACCTCTCTTGAAGGCTGCTATCTCTCACCTTTGCGGTCCCTTTTTTAACTGGATTGAATCATGGGAGATGGTTTCGAGAATCAAATATCTAGGGACAATGTTGTTCCTCCAGAATTTCGAGAAGGCTGTGAAGGTATTCCTAATGATAATAAGAGCCATTAAACTCCTAGTTTCAGTGATCACAAATTTTGTGATGTACCCAATTAAAGTGCTTGCTGACTTTTTAATGCCATTGTGGAGTTTTTCTGCTGATACAATAAAAGAATTCTACAATATTGGATTGGCTATAATAGAGTTCTTGCGTAGCCTGTTTAGTCTCTTAGGCGAGGATTTGATTCCACCCCTGGAATTTCTCTATTCTTCTGCATTCAGTTTAGGTACAAACTTAACTACTTTGAATTTTCTCGCTCATTCTTTCTGTTACTAGTTTATTTTTAGAGTTTTGCATAATCTGATTATGTCTATGTTTCCAGCCATATCAATTCAGCCAATATTAAGTTCCTTGTGGGGACTATTCCTCTTTTCTATACAAAGTTGTCTTATGTTGGCAAATTACGCGGGTTCTCTGTTCTATGACATATATGAAGTGCTTGAGAGTTGCTTCATGGTTGTTGTCAATGCCATGACTCAGCTTATCTATATTGTTCCTTTAAAGCCGAACTCATCCGAGTTCACACTTTGGCATTCTCTTTGGAAAGATATCTTCTCAAAGGTTCGTCTCTCTTACGTTCCTATGTTAGACCTTTTCAATATATCAAGTAATCCCTCCTTTATAGAAAACTTAGTCTAGATTGAATTGATGTCACCTGCAGGTGTTTCGTTCTATCCGAAGTATCGTACGCGTTGTTTCTGCATTCATTGCATCCTGCAACAGGCATAGACTGAGGTAATAAGTATGACCAAACTGTGCTTTCATATTCGAGTTTTTTTCGTTGAGAAAAACGACATTTGGACTCATCTAAGAACTGAAAATTTTCTCGTGTTAATATATTGTCAAATTTGTAAGCAACATGTATTGCTGGTTCCAATTTGCTGATACATAATATGTACATTATATCTTTAAAGAAGTTTTTGTCTAAAATTAAAGCAGCAGTGAATAATGGCATTGTGTCTCTCTTTTCTTTTTATTTATTTATTTATTTATTTTTGGTAATGGTGTTGTGTCCCTGATATTTTACTTAAATCCGATCACAATTGTTGGATGTATGTGCAGCATCTACAACTACCTAAGAGCTATATTTTGGCAGCTTGCTAGTCTCCTTGGCTTTTCGTCTGCGAACTGTTCTTGTCGCCAATCACTCCAATCTAACAGCCATATTAAGGTAATCTATAGCTTGTTTAATTTTCACGATGATTTTACATGCTTTCAAGACCTTATTGGAGGTTTTAATCAGGAAAGAAAAAACCCCAAAATTTGAATATTTAATGCAGTCAACAAGTGAAGTATGAGATTAGCTTAATTGAATTAAGCCGAGAAAGAAAAATGATCAACTTTTTCTTTGTATAGGTTTCTTAAAATTGATATATTTTCTTGGTTTTCATGGCGAAGCGTGTCGTTAAGTATGTTATTTTAAATGCAGGTTGATGCTAAAGAGTGTGAACATTGCAAATGAGTATAACCATGCATCAGTGTACAGCAGACAAGGTCTCTCTCCTTTGTATATTGTTTTGTATTTTTATGTGACACAAGCAACTCTCGTAGAGTGTTTCATTGCTTAGATCACTAGGGTATAATTCAATTTCTGATTATAATCACTGTTTTCGTTTCCCTTTTAAGTAATTGCGAAATGTACAGCTAATTAATCAAACCTTCTTCTGCGTGTTTTTCTAGGGATGAAAAGTTATATTTACGTTCATTTAATTTTTTTTTTCAATTGTCGTTCTTTTCTCAGTTGGTGTCGTTTCTAATTGTACTTTACAGTTTCTGCTATTTTAGGTTGTTCTCGCTTTTGCCAGTTTGTTGTCGTTTCTCTATTGGTAAAATGTTTTTTAAATTATTATTATTATTATTATTATTATTTATCTGAGGTAAATTGGTGTTCTAACTTCTAATTAATAGACTCGCGAAATAGCGTTTCCAACTGATGTCGTCTTTTGATTTCATTGTTGTTTCAAAATTGTTGTCGCTTTCTAGTTACTTCGTTTAAGATGACTGCTCTCGTTTTTTGTTGGTAAAGTCAGATTTAAATTTTCTATACGTTTTATACTGGGCATCCGAAAAAAGTTATGGGCTCCTTACAAATTCTAGGCATAAAAGAAGTACCAAACATTGAAAAAAGGAAAATTAGCCCTCGGCCTTTTTAGAAAGACATAAAAATAAGATAGTCGGTTTTTTCTAGATTCAATATCACATATTTTAAAATGGTATCATTTTTTGAAAATTTTTTAGAAAAATATTATTTTTTAAAATATTAATTAGTAGCTAGTAATTGTTTTTAAGTATTGGTAACTAGTAATCAAAACTATTTATAACTAATAATAGGTAACCAACTCGTTTTTAGAAGTTGATAATTAGTAATTATTTTTAAAATGATATTTTTCTAACAAAAATTTAAAAATGATATTTTCTAAAAATACAATACAGAAATTAAAAAAAAAAAACCTACCGTAGTTTTGTATTTCTTTTTGATTTTTATTGGTAAAAGTGTTAAGAAACTTATTGAAAAATTCCGGATGAGCCGAATTTTATGAAATATTTTGGATTAATTTAGAAAAATATTACTTTTTAAAAGTTTTTGGCAAAATAACACTTTAAAAAATATTTAGAAAAGTGACATTTTTAATCAAAATTGGTATTTTTCAATAGCACTCAAAGTAACCGTTGGGTTATATGAGATAACCAATCTAATTATTTGAGGTAACTTGATCAATTAATTCAAATATATCATCAATTAATTAAAAATTGTATTTTTCTAAATAATTTTAAAAGTGATATCTTTCTAATTAAATTTAGGAATTTTTAAACAATTTCAAGATCTTGGATTTTTTAATTTTTTTTTTGAAAAATTACCGTAAAAAAATAAAATTTCCTCAAATTTTTTGGGCATGTGAGGATTATTTATAGATATTAGTAGAAAAATATTAGTTTTATAGTTTTTTTCCTCAAGAAAAAATATAATAAAAATGCCAATTACTAAAAGTGCCAACATAATTTCTTGTATTTGAGACAGCGATAAGGACAATTTAGGCCTCAAATTCAGAAGGATGAATATTGGCTGGTCAATCAGATTGCTTCAAGTTAGCATCGTTAGCATCGAGGTTGCGTTTGGTATAGAGGAAAAAAGGAGAGTAAAGAAAAGGAACGAGAGAAAAGTGAAGAGAAAATGATTTTTGTGTTGTTTGATAGGAGCGAAAAGTAGAGTAAAGAAAAAATAGCTTGGAAAAAAAAAAGAGTAGGGCCTATATTTTTTAATCTCTCGAATTTGAAGAGAAAATTTTTACCACGTACTTGCAATGAATAGAGAAATTCTAATTGCCCTTGATTATAAAACAAAATATATTTTAAATTGTTAAATTATAATTTTACAAAATTATTTTTTTTTCCGTCTTACATATCAAATAACATTAAAAAAAAAATGTTTTCCTTTCTATCACTCATATATATTTTTTTCTTTCCTTCCATTTTTCTTTCATTCCACTAATAATACTTACTCATGCAAGTAGATAGGTGATTACTGATTGTAAACTGCAGTTAGCAATTAACCCATTATGTAGGGGTTGACGTCTCACAAGTGAACATGTAATAAGAAATATAATTCTCATTGGACAAACACGCTCCCAAATAATGGGAGTCGAAGTTAAGTTTGGCTTCTCAATTAGAAAGCTCTAAAGCTCCTATAAATCAATCAAAGTTTGAAGAACATCTATAGTTTCAAGAGAAAAATAGACGGCATTTATAACTATTTCATTTCATAATTATTGGCTCAACTCCATACCATTACTTTTGAGGCTTACCAAAATGGTCATTTAAAGCTTCATTTTAATAAATCTATATACTTTTTGTTTAATGGCAAAATGACCGAGTTTATCAGTTTCAAAATATATATACCAATTTTACTATGTTAGATATCAAATATTTTCAGAATAAGAATTGACATATATTAGTATGAAATTGATATATTGATATCTGATCTACTGATTAATGATACAAACATTTATTCGTTATAGAAATAAAAAGGTTTAAAGCAAAATGACCGAGCTTATTAGTTCCAAGTATATGTGTATTAGTTTTATAATATCAAACATAATTAGTACAATAATTAAATTACATCAATATAAAAGTAATTTATTGTATGTTTGATATACTCATTAAAAACCTGATGAATTAAGTCATTTTACTGTAGAAAATGCAAATATCAACATATATTAAATTGAAGTTTAAAATAGGGGTAATAGTTATAAAAACTATTGCTTTCTTTACCCATTTATTGCTTCATTTCAGCAAGATTTTTTCACTTTCTAGAAGAATCTCATTATTCCAACATTTTAATTTAACAAAGATTTGTTTGATAGTGTTCCAGTAGGTATTATTTTTCATACTTAATATATGTGTACACGAGTGCCCGTTAATTTAACTACCACTCAACTTCCATCCTGCCACAACAAGCGATTGATTTTCTTTGCAGTGCAGATCGGACGTCTATTCTGTGTTGAAGTTTAAAGTTTAGGGTCTTATCGAATTGCGTTAGCTACATTGCACCAATGAACTTAATTTATAAGAAAATGCTAATGTGTTTTTTTTTTTTTTTAAAGTAAGTTTTGTCAAATTTTAAGATATTTAGATGAGATCTAGCATACATTTTCTCCACCACATATAATATTTCAAATGTATTAATTGCTTTTATTCTTTATATTAATTATGTATTCTTATTTAATAAAAAATAAATTTTATTTTTTTGACAGGATTTAACCACGTAATCACGTTGCAGTACATTGTATGTTTACGATGCAATAACATTAATTTCATAAGTCTTCGTAGCACAGTTAAAATAACTGCTTCGTAAAACATGGATGAAAATAAGATTTCTCACCAGAGGGGTTGGGTCCTAATTAAAATAATTAAAAATAATAATAAGTATTACAATTATACTTGAAGTGTTTTAATTCATCATCAATATCATTAAATGTCTTTTTTAATATAAACAAACAAATTATCATTCATCCATGGATCATCCATTCTATTACGTAATCGATTTTTTTAAAAATTTATAAAATAGAATAATCTCTTCATATTAGCAATACTAATTAATAAAATTAATGTCCATGTTATGAGTTGATAAACAAGAGGCTAAATATTATATCTTATTGCCTAAATTATTTTTCTATATAAGATCACTGATACCTTTCAATTTATTAAATTTCTCAGTAGAACGCATATTAATTATATATGTTTCAAACTGATCATCAAGTTCCATGAGTTGTATAGTAGAAAAATCCTTTGGATAATACTCAGCAAAGTGAATTGACGTTTTCTTGTCAAAAACTGAAAATATATCACATAAACATAACTATGCTATGAAAAACATATATTTTCTTTATTAAATTTAGTTAAAATCAACTAAAATGAAATAATAAGCTATATTAATTCTCTTTAAAAAAAATTATATTAATTCTAAAATGAGTTTGGACTTTTTTTTATTAACGAATACAACAAATTTTTAATTGTGGGCTTATAAGGTATTATTGTATTTTTAAAATCTTTTAAGAAGTTTAATTATTTTTTTTCAAAATTTTTAAAGATTTATATTAAAAGTTTTAACAAATTTAAAGAATATATTAAAAAAAATTGAGGGGAGCTGAGCTGGCTTCGTCCATGTTGTGAAGTATAATTTTTGGCATTGACAAGGCTTTTCAGATCAAGTTATTGATTTTTTTTTTTCAAAATAAATTATTTATGCTCTAACTAGTTTACGACGATTCCTTTGAGTTATGCTAACTTTTGGGATTGAAAGTACTTGTCAAGGAAGTTGATTCTTTGTAAGTATGGTCCACTCTTACATGTTTACTTGTAATAAATCAAGACGAAAATAAATGGAAATAAAATGAGGAATATATGAATTATTATTTGTACTATGTTATTTACTGTAGAATAAAAATTATATTCATTTAAACACCATTCGTCTGTTTACTAAACTATCTTTATGCATATTTAAAAATAATAAATTTTTTGGGATAGAATTGTATTTTAAATTTTAATAATAAAAAAAAGAAAAAGAGTATTTATGAATAATCATGTTCCTAAGATATTAACGGAGGAAGCAATCTCATTTTTTTTCTTCCAAATTTATGTAGCCCTACACATTTTTTCTTTTTTCATATTTTTGATAAACATGTGAATGACAATCATTACCCTTTAGTAATTTCTATTATCTTTTAGTAAACATGCCATATAAACTTGGAGAGACACTCGTGCTCCAGAATTTTAGACTTTTTTTTATCTTTCCTTTATTTTTTTTTTCTCCCCCAATCTTTCTCTCATTTCATGATTACGTTTTTATTTGTTTATTTTTAATTGAAAGGATCTTTCTTTTCTTTTTTTCTTGAAAATACTGAATTATCTTATTACCAAAAAAACAGTTATCATTTTTCTTTTAAAACACTCCCTTGAAAACGTATTCAAGTACGTCATCCACAATCAGCCGAAAACAAACAAAAGCTGTCACTAGCACAAAAAATGTAAATTTGAAGCTGTCATTTAGCAAGGAATACGTAAATTTGAGGATCAAATAATAAAAATTAGAAGTTCAGGGACCAAATAGTAACACCACCTATTGGGACCAAATAGGTCATTATTCCTTTACATAAAGGGCAAACGGATAAGCTAGAAATTAGCCGCCCATCATATGTATTACATTATATTTCCATACATTGAGTAAGTTACCTTGATTAAAACGATTAAGTATAGTATGATACAGTCACCCCATTTTGAGTTTGGAAACGCCAATCATTTTCTTCTAATTATTCATATCAATAATATCCATATATAAATATATATATATTATACAAATACATTTAGATAAAAATTTTGTGTTTCTTTTCTAATTGATTAAGAATTACCATATATCTTCATGATTAACAACAAAATAACAGCTGAAAAATACAAGATTACAGCTAGCTATCCATTTTGAATCGGTGAAATTCCCTTTAAATTAAGAGCCCAATAATCCATGAACCATGGTCTTCTAACACATCTATAAATGTGACCATCACCTTCAAGCAATACCACAAATCTTATAATTAAGGATGCCATACACCTGCATTGTAATTCTGATTAGCAGTCTCTAGTGTTTTTAATTTTTTAATTTTTGTTGGTTTCTTATTTAAAATCTCATAATCTTCAAGATAGTAATTATGAGGCTTTCTCCACTCACTCTCTTGGTCTCCCTTTTGATCCTTTGTATCACAAATGATGAAAGTGAGGCCATAAACGATGTTAGCTATGCCGATAACTACTTCACTACATATGGAGAGGATCATCTCATACAACTCGACCAAGGCAAAGAAATTCAGCTTACAATGGACTTGGCTTCAGGTTTATTTTCTAATTTTATTTTTACAAGTACACTAATTTATAATTTTATACCACATAATATAAAGTTTTGAGCAATCCCTTCCCACATATTTAGATCCTAATTATTATATGATTTTGGTTTATATTAATAATAGGAACGGGATTCATGTCAAAGCGAGGTTATGGTTCGGGCTACTTCCAAATGAAGATTAAGATACCCAAGAGCCAGTCACCAGGGGTTCTCCCTACTTTCTACGTATGAATCTATTTATTTTTCCTCAATATTTGTAGTCAATTTTCTTGCCACGTATAATTACAATCTATAATATTTTTCTAGTAGTAGCTAACATGTACCATTGATGTATCCAAATTATTTATTGGCATAGAGTGCATTAATTACATCTGACGATAGTATTCTCGTAATTGACATATCTCCCAGTCATTTATTGGGTTGAAATTCGCGTGATCTTTTTATACTAGAACACACTCCAATAGAAAATGGAGACACATAAATTATGTTTGACGCTAGTATTTTCTTCATTAAATTTGCTACAATTAACACCCTTGATAATTTATTATGATGGAGTGCACATTGACCCCACATGTTGCAACCTATTGTAAGTAACGGTGGAGATGCATTAGTTGGCGTTTAATATCATCGGTATTCCCCTGGTTACAATATCTATTTTCGCTTTTTATTATTTTGTTTAGTAATATACATATACATTTTTCTATATCTATATAGGATTAATCATGTAAAAATTCTTCAAGTTTTAATTTTTCAGTAAACAAAATCTTAATTTTTGAATGTATCTTAATTTTTGAATGTCTGTAAAATAATACTGTCACTTTTAAATTTTCGCAAAATAATATTTTGATTTTTAAAATTCTACAAATTAATATTTTCTCTTTTGAATTCTACAAATTAATATCTTAACATTTACGATTTATACAAATTAATACTCTCAGCTTTTATTTTCTTGTATATTTATACAATGTGCAAAATAAAAATGCAAACATCTCTCATTTACTTATTAAATTTTTTTAGATATTAGTATATTATTGGAAATTATTTTATACCTACTTTTTTTGGTTAATTGCTAAAAAAACACAATTTTTTTTTTACCTCTCATGTTTCTTTTATTTTTTTTTTACAATTAAATTCTTTTACCTCTCCTTCTAAATTTTTTACTTTTCTTTTTTAAATGAAAAATGAAAAAAGATAATTATAAATATTTTTTCATAAATTTTATTATTATTTAATAAGTTTTAATTAAGTTGATGATAGCTATTACTATCTTTTAATTATTAAAATCAATTAATTGGGCATTAAGGTTATAAATTTATATGAATTTCAAATATTATGGTACTAATTTGTAGAATATGATATTATTTTGTAGAAATTCAAAAAATAGGATATTATTTTGCAAAAATTTAAAAAATAAAATATTATTTGGGAGACTTTCAAAAGTCAAATTTTCTTTTACAAACAAATTAAAACTTAGGGTATTTAAATGTTGTTATACCATCTATATATTATAAAGTGGACTTATTAGTGTTGGTAATACATGATCATGTAATAAATCGATGAAAATATCATTTCTAATACATTTGCATTGGTTTTGATGGCAGTTAACCTCTTTATGCAAGGAAAACAACTGCACCGGTCACGATGAACTGGACTTCGAGTTCATAGGCACCGATGGCCCTCCGTTTCATTTACAAACAAATATTTATTCAGACGACAATGGCGGCAGAGAGCAAAGGACTCTTCTTTGGTTTGACCCATCTCAAGATTTTCATCAATATGGAATTCTTTGGAACAAATATCAGATCGTGTAAGCAATCTATTCAATACATTTAGCACATATAAATATAATTAATATTCGCATATTCTTACTAGATGGGGGCTTGCGTCACACATCCTCATCCTTTATTTAAATAAAGTCTACGTAAAACTTATTGTACATTCTGCCTAAACGGATGATAGAGATCCATTTAAATAAATCTACGTAGAACTCATTCTAAATTCTGTCTAAATAGATGGTAGAGATTCATCAGGCCTACGTTAATTTTTCTATTATTATTATACTAACATGTATATATCATGTACGCACTAATTTGTACCTATTTACTTATCTATACCTTCTTCTTTTCCATTTTTTTTTTCAGGTTTTTTGTGGACAACGTTCCCGTAAGGGTGTATAAGAACCTCACTGAGTATGGGGGAAGATATCCTAGTAAGGAAATGTTCGTGACAGGAAGCATATGGGAGGGAATGTGGGCCTCGGGTGGAAAACCTGTGGATTGGTCCAAGGCACCCTTCGAAGCCCATTATCGAGAGTTTGATATCTACGGCTGTGAATACGGAGGAGATCATGATTGCTCCACTCAAAGTGAGATGTTCTGGTGGAACACAAGAGAGTACTGGTTTTTAAGCCCCAAACAACAGAGTCTTTATCAAAACGCTAAGAAGAAATACGTCTACGATGACTATTGCGTCAACAGAGGAAACAACTTTACGGAATGCCAACCCCAATTTATTAATCATTGATCCACTTGATCTGTTTTACAATTTTATGTGTAGATATGTACTTAGCAAATTTTCAATTAGAACCCCACATTAATTATTTGCTTGGCTATAATTTTGTGTGGTCTAGACTCTAAAAAAGAAATATTTGGCATCATATCTAGATCAAGTGGTGAAGGATCGATGTAGATTGGCTTCTCATGGTGTTGATGGTGTTCGAGATCATTGGTGGCACACATCTCCGAACATTTGGGTTGTTTTCATGGAACTGCTTATTTCATTATTTTTTTATTTGTTCGTTAATGGGTGGTTCCCTTGTCTTTCTATCCCTTGTTTAGTCTTGTTGATTATGCTTTTGTATTTTTTTTTTCCGGGACCAGATTGTAATTTTTCCCCCTCTTTCTTAATAAGTTTGGGTTATATTATGATTTAAGTTTCTTTAGGTGCCAACTTAGAATTTTCCAATTTCTTTTGATTTATATCCTTGAGTTTGATCTCTTTATTCTGCAAAAAATTATTGTTCTTTTGGGTTATAAGTCACACATTATAACAGTACCTTAGAGTTTTGGAATAATAGTCATCGAACGGAGTATATCTGTTATTTAGAAAAAGAGTATTTTGCAAAGTGAATTTTTGAACCTTATTTTGGTTAAAATACCAAAAAGAAAGGGGTTGTACTACTACAATTGCACACCCTATGATTAAGTTTGTTCCCGGCTTTGTGAACAGAAAATGATAGGATATTAAAAAAAAGATTTAATGTTGTTGAGCCACCTCCCAAAGAACTTAAATTTTCAAGATAATTGATAATTTATTGACGCTTAGCATTAACTTTTAAGTTAATCTTCAATATTTTTGTGTGTGCGTATTTTTATTTCGCTTTTTCTTTTTTAAAATGCGTATGAATTCTCATTAACTGTAAAACATAAACATAAGTGTCAAACTCTTTCTCTTTTTCACTTTTTTATCTCACGTTTCACATATATATTCTACTAAAAGATTTCACATTTTAATAATAAATTCCTACACCAACTTCCATTAATCGAATGGGAAACAAGAAATTCAAACTCAATCAAGAGCATAAGGAATTTTTTCGATATTCAGCTCGAATTTGAGGCTAAATCTCGTGAACTCTCCTTGAGGAATTCAATTTTGTACTATGTTGAGTAAGAGAGTTTACTCTCAATTCACCGTTGCACAATCCCAAGCCTTTTCCCGATAAAATTACAGTGGTAAGAAAGCCAGAGAAAATTTTTCCTCACTCTCTATCTCGCTCATAATCTCCCTTTCTCTATCTAGCTTAATTGTAAAGTGTAACTTGCTGAATAATATGTCATACATCATATTATGATTTATTTGACACGATTATTTAAAATTGATTATGCACTAATTAACTCAATTAAAATTAAAATATGTAATTATATTTAAAATTAATCAAAATTATATTTAAAATATTCGATTATTAATAAATATAATTATATCATATTTGTGTTGTTTTGATATAACATAAAAACGATATGTTTAATTTCATTTTTGAATTAAACAATTGATTCAAAACTCACTATTTATTATTTATATTAACTGTGCCAACTCTAAATTGACAGAAAAATAAATGAATCACTCAGATTTATTTATTTCATGTCACTTTTAAAAAACTATCACTCAGATTTATTTATTTCATGTCACTTTTAAAAAACTATCGGCGACCTCAAAAGTTTCATATTTAGACAGAAAACTAGACCAAAATAATAAAAATAATCACAACTTCACACAAATTTAAAATCGGGCGGTCCAGCACTCCAGTTGAATATTGAATACATTGCAACTTCTCTTCTCATGTACTTCAGTTTATTAGCCAGAAGGCCCAAAACCAGAGACAAAAACAGCTGGAGGTGGGAATTCTTGGTAATGGGTTGGTTTTTTTAGTGAATTAATGAGCTGTGTTCGTGTTAATATGTTTTGTACTCACTCTCTCTCTCGTAACTAACAGTGTTAAGCTCAGCTTGTATATAAACTTGAAGAAGATGATAACGTGTGTCCTCCAATAGCTCCTGGTCCTGGAACATAAAAAAATATGAGTTAAATATGTGCTACACTATTGCCCACTTTGAGTGAGCGAATATAAGCTGCTTTAATCAGCTCAAATATGGGCTTAGCCCAACAAAGCCCATTTACGGTATAACCAACTGTGAGCCTAATGCGCTGAGTCCTTGGATCATTTACTGAGCTCATCATATTTGAGCTCAATTTAGCTCATCTTCTCCCTTTACAAACGCCAATCACTGGACAAAAACTTCCTTGTCGTTTCTTCCATCTTCTAGAATTTGTAAACTCCACCTAGTAGCATATGACAACTGAATCCACATACTACGAAGTATGATGGAGTCCAGACAATAGAAAAAAAAAAGTGATTTAGCATTATTCAAACAGAAATGGTAAATAAATACAATATATAACAGGTTCATAATAAAATTTCATTCGTTTTCTAATTAATTTTTATTTATGTAAATAAGTCCTACCAAGAAAAAGGAAATAATAATTGCTCCTAGATATAGGAGAAGCGGATAATGATATGATAAATTAATTAGCATTTATATAACTTCTTGAAATTAGTAAATTGTGACAATGTACTCTTCTTCTTCTTCTATCCCTAGATAGTCGGGACATGTAATTACCTGAAAAGCCGAAAAAGAAATAAAACATTATACAATAGTCTATCATCTTAAGAGAACATATTCTTAACTAGATAAGGGAAAAGTTTGATTAATAAATTTTTAAGTATTTTTTTTTCTAAAAAAAGTGAAGTCATTAATTATATTAGCTATAACATGTTATTTAACACATATATAGAGTTGTCAAATATGTCGTGATATATCGACACAAACCATTAAAGTTAGACACAAATGTACTTTCGTATTATGCCATGCTATGATCATTTCTTAGTCGTGTCAAAAATTCAAATTACTGGCCCGACATGCCTCATTGGCTTATGCTTAAATGTTACGTGCTTTGAGCCATGCCATGTCAGCTCATGTACTAAACATTCTAATCTATTTAGTCAAAATTAGCTAATTAAATTTGTAAATTTACTTAATTTTAGTACCATTTTGTAAATGATTTTTTCCCAAATAATTCATACGTATAGAAAAGACAAAAATTAACATAATAAATTAAAAATAAATTTTTTATCATAAAAAAATAACAAAACAAAAATTTGTGAAATATTGTAAAATATAATTGATTATAAATTATCTTCCAATTAGATTGACTTGACATTTGTATATTAGAAAAATAATTTAAAATAATATATATATATATAACGTGCTAGCATGTTGTGCTAATGAATTGTGTCATACCGTGTCTAAAAATATATTGTGTCATGCTCAAGCCATCGTATTTGAATTATGAGCTCGGTACGAAATTACCCATATTTAGGAGTGTTGTGCTTATGCCGCGATATGTCGTGCCACGTCGTTGTACTAACGGGTTGTTACAGTCTTTTGACAGCTTTACACACATATATATATATATTTATATATATAGGGCACTAATTTAGTAGGTATTTTTTTTTTTACCTATGCATAGGCATCAATTTGGCCAATGAAAATTTAACATGCACATTTTTTTATTGTAAAAAATAAGAGAGAGAGAAGGCATTAATGATGCACGTTTTTTCATGCATTTCATTATAGCCATTGGATCACCATGATCCAACGGCTAAAAAAAATATACTTACCCAAAAAATACATATTGGATTGGTAATCTATATATATATATATATATATATATATAAGTGCTATTCGAATACAATAACAACTCAAATAACCTAGTGCCCCAAGCAAAAATGTAAAAAGGTAAGCATAAAATACAATATTGAGAAACCAGTGCAAAAAAGCAGGCATAAAAAACAACAAAAATGTAAATGTGAGATACTAGGGCACATGCCTACACATGCATAAAAAGCAGATTTTGAGAACTGAAAAGCATTTTGTGAAGAGATAACGTGCCGCTACCTTTTACTTAATTGGAGGCACCGATGCCCAAATTTATACCTGTGAGAGTACCAAATGGATCCTACGCATGTATATTTATTTTTTCATAAATCCAGGCAGTATTTTTTTATCTTATTTATAAATATTTTTTTTACTTAATTATGTATATTTTTTATACTAAAAAATAAAAAATTATCAAATAATATATATTTATTATTATTATTTTATTAACTAATTTAATAGTCGTTAGACAATAATTAAATATTCTGTAAAGTTAAACCAGTCAAATTTAGAAGGACGAGTCCGTTTGAAGGGGGAAAAAGAAAAACTAGGAGAATGGATTTTTTGGCACATAACATAATCTGAAAGGCAATAGTTTATCCTTTTTGGAAGCAATGTCAGGGTGGTGTATAATTAGCGTCTAACCCCTCTCTAGCTTTGTTACTCTAACCAAGAAAGATTATTAGACTAGCGAGTAATTGTAAAAAGGAAAGAGAAGTTCATGATCAATATCAATGGGCTCTAGCTCATCCTCAGCCTTAGAGAATCTTTCTTGGACCAAAAGCTATACTAATTACCACTTCTCAGTCAGGAGAAGCTAGCTACGGAGTACAGACTACAGAGAGCTATCTGAATCGCAAGGTAAGCAAACTACCATTAATCTCCTAAACATCGCGCTTTGCATTTTAGTTTGCAAACCACCATTTATCTTCGGATTTCTTTGCAACTTGGATTTTGTTGAGGAAAAAATTTGTGAGGAAAAAGGGAAGGAAAAATATTTTCCTAAAGTTTTATATGTACTTTAATAAACGCAGTTTTAAAATTACAAAACGATGTAACACAATGTTTTACTATGGTCATGACTTTATATGACATGTTTATTGTACAATCTCACTCTTTACGTGGTACATGTTAAAACAGTTAGTTTTTGTTGGAATCTAAGTAGAAATGGTGAGAGGTTGTGCCATCTTCCAAAAGAGGTGATGATGGAGGAAATTATGTCAAGGGTGCCTGCTGATTCTCTAGCACAATTCAACAAGTTGTGGTACGCCGCCATCTCTGCTCTCATAAACGGCCCTGCATTTGTTGACAAGCAACTCCACAATAGCAAAAACAAGTCATCTAACCCCTTACTGTTCTACTCACCTTCCCCCTCTGTCGACCATCGGTTAATCACACTTCCATCGCTCACCCTATTCAATGATGTCGATGACGACAACAATCGCTACATCTCTGCCAAAGAAGATCTCAATGTACCACATCTACAATACGAGAACTTTGGAGCAAATTGGTGGTTGAAGCCTTTTCACTGTGATGGGATCATTTGCCTAGTTAATGATTATAGGTAAATAATGTTATGCAGGAGTAAAGAATTCTCCCAAATTCAGAGAATGCTACAACGTATGAGGATCCCAGTATGGGAATTTGGATATGACTCGAGGGCTAAGGATTGCAAGCTTGTTGCCATTTGGCGTCTTCCCATTGGTGTCGCCAAAGTTGAGGTATACACACTTGGATCTGATTCCTGGAGAGAGATTAACATACCTCTAGACTTATCCGAAAATATAAAAGGGTGTGCACACCTGGATGGACTATCTTGGAGAGGAGTTTGTCATTGGATTCTACCGAGTTTTTTGGATGATAATGTGATACTTTGTTTTAGTTTGTGTGACGAGGATTTTCATATAATATCATTACCAAATCTTGAAGATATTACCGTTGATTCGTCTTCGTCGGAGCTTTCCGTGTGGAATGATTCAGTAGTTTTGTTTGTGTGTTCCAAAGGGAATGAGTCATATATGAGTATGAAATTTTTGTGATGAGTGGTGGTGCTAAAGGTGCTTGTTCTTGGACCAAAACCAACCATATTGGACCACTAGTACCAGGTTATGTGTACAATTTATCATTTGGAAGAATGATGAGTTTCTCAAGCGAGATACCGATCATCTCTTACAATTTTCGTGCCCAAAAGTTTAGAGATATTGTTGTCCATGATTTAGATAAATTGTTCTTTTGGGTTTGTTTCTATGTAAGGAGTCTTGTTTCCGTTAAGAGGAGGTAAACCTTTCATGAAAAAAGAAAGAAACTCAAATGACATACGTACTGTTTCGAAATGGTATTTGTGTGTATGATATACTTTAAGATGCTGATTTTCTTTTGTAAATATTTATAATTATTAACCAGTTTTTAGTTTTATTACATATTATAATAAAGAGCGGTAAATAAAGAAATGCTCACATTAATTCTCACCAATGCCATAAAATCATATTTGTACTATGTATATGTGATTGATTTAATATCCAAAATAAGGAAAAAGATGTGTGTCCTGACTCCCCAGATGGTGACTGTGAGCACATAATACAATTCAAAACCTAGTAACCAATAAGGAGTTTTAGATTTAGAGATAGAATAATGGGAAGCACGA
>JXTB01000048.1:1055810-1069910 GCA_002914805.1 Parasponia andersonii
GACCGACACATTCTGGCGCTATTGCCCATGGTCGGCGGCCCAGATAGATTACAACTTACAACACCCAAAAGAAATGTACCCACCAAATTTACAAAGCTACCTTTTCTTTTTCCGTGGAAAGAAAACTATAAATTACAATATAAGACAATTTAGGTGCATACAGCTAGCTCCAGCGAAACAAAAAACAAAAAAAGCATAACGGAGAAACAGAATCAAATATAGAATGTAGTTCATGCTGGAATTGTCTATAGCATCAGTAAAATCGCCACGAGCAAATGGAATTAACAACCACAAACAAATAATATATATTAAACAGGTGTTGTTAAGGCAGGCCGCTATGGGCCGATGCCCTTTAGCCTAGGGAAATAACCTGATTAAGAGTAATCCGAGCAAAAATGACTTTTCTAGTACTAATTTTTTTAAATAATTTCTCTTTTAAAACTATCAAAATATTAGTGACAAGTAGTGATTATAATCTACGACTCTTCTAGAGCTAACTATTATTCACTTATATAGTGACTATTACCCATTGATATTATAACCCTTCTAAAAATGTCCTTCCACAAATTGCTTCTAGAAAAAAGTCATTTTACACTAAAACACTACTAATAGGTCCATTTGCCTTTAGCCTAATAAAACGTGTGGGACAGCCCAATCCAGGGAGATTGTGATGTCAACCCATCATGGGGCATTGGCCCATACTTCATTAGTCAAAAGTTGAAACTCCCTTCCTTTCATTTCAAGTTTCAATAGTGACCAAATGGTTCAAGATCGCAATACGTATACTATGATATCCAGCCTTTTCTTTGTTATACTTTTTGGACTGAAGCCTAACTTTGGTAATCTCATTTAAATTCAGACCACATACCTGAACTTATGTCTGATGAAGGTACAATAATGCAAAAGAGGAGTTTCTTTCTTGCACTGTATTATAACCTTTTTAAAGCATAATTATAGATATAAATCATGTGTTCAAAAAAGCTTTCTCTAATTATGTCACTAATTATTATGATAAATTTGGTCTAATTTGGTAGCCAATTTTCCATGTTGTTTGCTTCCAAATAGAGCAAGTATGTAAAGATGTGGGTAGTTATGGTGGATAGCAATCACAGCATATAGAGCCAGACGTATGATCAATATATATAGCGTGTGGGTAAGGTACTATGGTAAATAGGAAATGTTGTTGGCTCACAACCTTTTTGCCATAATTTAGAGGTTTTCATCGATAACATTTCTATGATTTATTACATCCAAATAATATTCCATACAATATAAAGCGTATATATATATATATATATATATATATATATATATATATATAACATTTCAGCACTAGGTGCGCCATTATAAATAGCGCACGTACATATATAGGCGTCTAACACTTGCATATTATAACATATTAAAGGGAAAGTTTAGAGGACTAATAGAATGGCTTTTTCAGTGTTGGTCTTCTTTGTGTTCCTCGTTTTAGGTTGTAGGGGCTTACTGGTTGCAACTCAAAACACTGATAATACTAGTTTTGATCAAAATTATCAGGTTACCTGGGGTTTTGATCATGTTTTGTCTTCGAATCAAGGAAGAGAAATTCAGCTTTCCATGGATAAGTCTTCGGGTTATTGTCCAATCTTTTTCTCCTTTTATACATAAATTTTATTTATCAACATGATCGTTAAGCTTTCTGATTAACATTTAGTAGTACCACAACATCCAATGTTTCATTAATGCTCTAAGGCCTAATAGATAAATAAAAATTATTATAAATATATTCTTAACAAAAAAAAAAATAAAGAAGTATATGCGATCGATTTTATTTTCGCATTAGATACACATGCACTTCAATATTACCGAGGTTACTCTAGTCATAATCTAATCAAACATCGTTCCACAGCTGCGTGAAATCGACCAACATTTGTGTTCCTCATTTGCATGTACGTTTCACGATAGGTCAGGCATTTCTTTTTTTTTTTTTTTAAGAAAAAATAAATGTCATGTTATTACTTATGATCAAAGACAACGTATTCGTGCTTTTAAGTTCGCGTTTTTATATATATTTGATGAATTTTCTGCCTGAAAGCTCGCCTAAGCCAAGAACAAAGTTATAAATATTATTTGAGAGTTTAGCTCGTAACATCTCTCCCGTACGTGTAGTATGTATGGATGTGAAACGTTTTTCAGTTGGTTTTTACTTTTTAGATATAAATGTGGAACATGTCCAAATCATATACATGTATTCGAGAAGGGTTTAAATTTTGCTACTGTATAGGATCTTTAGATGTGTTCGTTAGTTCCATTAATTATTCTTTCGATTTCAGTTTGCATGTATGGAATTTCATGTCAACGTCACATATTTTGCACACTGAAGCACTTTTCATCCCATACTTAAAAAGGAATTAGAACATCATCTACAAAGAAATGTCCTTATGAAATATCAATCCTGATCCCCTAAGTTTTTTTATCCTTAATATAAGCTTTGATCTTTCTCTGTTTTTTTTTTTTTTTGGTAAAAAGTTAAGCTTCTTTTTAACGCACAGTTTTTATGATTAAATTTTTCCCGACTTAGTTGGAAATTGGTGGTTAATGTTTCAATTGCAGGGGCTGGTTTTGAATCGAAACTAAGCTATGGTTCTGGATTTTTTAATCTGTGGATCAAATTGCCAGACAGAGATTCCGCTGGAGTTATCACTGCTTATTACGTAAATATTAATTATATTCTTGTCCTCTACTAATATTAACTCTCCATTCTCCTCCTCAAAAAATATTAACCCATCAAAACTAGCTAGAAATACCTACCTTATATTATACAGTACATGATATATATGTATATATAAGAATTGGTCCCATATCATTAATTGACTTTAGTTTTATGTTATAAATCATTATACGTACGCAGCTAACTTCAATCGGTGACAAACACGACGAGCTGGACTTCGAGTTCTTGGGTAACAGAGAAGGAAAGCCCTACACTCTCCAAACCAACGTCTTCGCAAACGGCCATGGCAACCGAGAACAAAGAACTCTCCTGTGGTTTGATCCCACGGCTGATTACCATACTTACGCAATTCTTTGGAACCTTCACCAAATTGTGTATGTACTTCAATCTCTCTCCAAAAAAAAAAAAAAGTTTTTTAAGGCAATTCGATAATTAATTAAATATATGCTTAATGCTTCAAGCGCAATAATATTTTGTGTCATAATCCTTAAATTGGACTACGTATTCGTCGCTTATAATCAGAATTGTCACGTTTATAATTAGAATTGTCGTATAATAGTATGAAACTAATTGGCTTATACCCATATATTTTTTTATCATTCGTGACAATCATACATCAGTAACAAGTATATAACAATGCTCATTTTAAGTAGAGTTAATTTAGCACTATGCTACTATATAGTTTTTTTTTTTTTTTTTTTTTTTTTTGATGAATGGTTCTATGTAGTTAGTATAGCTTATAAAAGTTGAATATTATTACTATTCATGACTTAATTAATTTAAAAAGACAATGTACATGTGATAGTTCTATTGTATTTCCACAAATGTAGATATCACACGTCACCAATAATAATGTGCAACAGTTGCTATTTTGGTCAAGTCAAACTAGTGTTAATTAGCGCCAGGTCGTAATCTTACCATACACTTGGTATTGTTCATAAATTATAACCTGAAATATTCATACAATTCATGCTTTATTAAAGAAAGAAAAATCCATGTACTTGTGGGATTTCAGATTTTTTGTGGACAACATTCCAATTAGGGTGTTCAAGAACAACACGAGCAAGGGAGTAGATTACCCCTCAAAAGCCATGAAAATCGAAGCAAGCTTATGGGATGGGGATAGCTGGGCCACAGATGGAGGCCAGACTAAGACTGATTGGGCCTATGCGCCTTTCAAAGCCCACTTCCAAGGATTCCACGTCTATGGCTGCTCCGTACAGATCGACAACTCCTCTAACAACGTTAATAGAGATTGTTACTCTGAGAATAACTACTTTTGGAATACGTGGAAATATCAGAGGTTGGATTCGGATCAGAGGAGAGCTTATGAGAACGTGAGAAAGAACTACATGAATTATGATTACTGCACTGATAGATCTAGATATCCCACGCCTCCCCCTGAGTGCCTTGATCAGCCATAATATTTATCAATTAAGGGCCACCAATTTTCACTCTAATATAGATGAATTAATTAATTGCAACAAATTAAAGAAGATTGTGGAGTAAAATAAGGAGGATAAATATTGTAATAAGGAAGATTGAAGGGGATTGGTCATGAAAAGTGGAGCAATAATTTGTTAGTGGGGAATGAATGTGGCTTAAGATTTGTACATTGTCACACATTTGTGATGATTATTGATTGATTATCTTGTATTTATTTTGTCATGATATTTTATAATTTGTAATATTGAAGAAGGGATAAATATGCAGGGAAGAAAAACAAATAATTATGGCTTCTTGATTCGAACTATTACTTTACCAGATGAAAATGTTATCTTATTTTTATTTAGGATCAATTCATCAGAAAAATTAGGATCAATTCATTAAAAAAAGAAGTTCTATTACTAACTATTTAATTTATTAGTTTCATTTTATAATTATTATCAGCCATTTATATTTATAATCTTTTACCATATTTGTATGTGAACTTTTATTTATCAGTATTATTAATAGTTTGGTGTATTTGGTTACGTTTATTTCTTATGTTTAATACTCGAACCGCCACGTATGACGAGAGCACTGCTAATTGCTATACCGGTCGTTTGTAGGCGAGGGAAAACGAATTGTCGTTTGTTTAAAGAATAAAGACTAGTCGACCAAAAAGAATGTGGTTTTCCCCAACGATACATACGACAACGTAATGCTAGGTTCCATATTCAAATACGAAACGTCGTTTTCTTTAACCATGCAGATAATAGAAAGACTATAATACCCCTAAAGGGATGAAACTACAACTTACACAAAGAAAAGGACCCAAATACATGTCGTATTGTACGGAACAGCAAGAGCAAGGAAATTGAACCCATGCCCATCTCTCCATTGGTTTGTTGTTTGGTGATGAGAACAGGAATGGTGGCTACGGTTTGATGATACCGTAGATAGGGTATTCTTGTCGTTTTAAAAATATTCTCATTTTATATTCAGTTTCCAAGTTCAAGTGGGAATAGATGAGTGTAAGTTTCTAACTAGACGGAGGTGACTTTTTAAAAAACGAAAACTACATAGATATACCCTGACCATATATTTTTTTTTTTTTGGAAAAGACCCTGACCATTTTTCAGCTCTGCTGTAATGGCGGAAACTGAGTTCTCCATCTTCATCGCATAACACAAGCAGGCGTACTCCTAATAGCTCCCACCTCATAAAATGGCCGCTTTTCTTCTCAAACAGATTCTTTTTCTGTGTCTTATATTCTTTTATGGCTATGCCGCCTTCGGATCGATCGTCATCGAGGAAGAAGAATTCTCGTAGGAGTTGCTGCTGAGACTTTTGTCAGATCGAAAGTTGGTTGCCCACTTCCACTTCGAGAGCAGAGCTCCGCAAGCGGCTCCAATGGCCGCCACCACCATCTTTTCCCCAATGCCATATCTCTGCTGGTATGAGCTTTCCCTCTTTCTTTTTCATTTTCTATGTGAGAAAATTTGGGGAATAGAAATTGGAAAACAGGACTTTAACTCTTAGATCTTGCGAATTTTCTCGTTTAGGTATCTGGGTCTGTGAAAAGTTGTCTAATTTAAGTTGAAAAGGTCCCAAGTTTTACTTTCAGTATGAGCATTCGCCTTCTTCAACACTATTTATCTCACTGAATTAAGAAACCTATTTGTAAATACTGAAGTACTTAAGATATCAGGAGTTCTTTTGCTGTTTCGCTCTATGCAGTTTCGTCATATAACCCTTTTTCACGTCTTTCACTTCAATGTGCTGAAAAGGGCCAAGTTACATCGAGGATCTGTACTTTTATATGAACAATACATAGGTTGTGGGTGTCTTTGTTTGTTCAATTGCATTATGATACATGTAAAGATTAAAAAGCAAATATATGTATATATATATATATATATATATTTGTATATATCCTGATTTATCTTATCTACACACAAATCATCTTAGATCTTGTAAATGATCTCCTTTTCATTTCTTGGTCTGGGAAAAGTTGTGTAATTTAAGTTAAAGAGGTCCCAAGTTCCTCTTGAATATGCTTGAAACATTGAAAGTCCTGAGCAGTCCAGTCAACTTCTTCAGCACTATACATCTCAGTAAAATAACAAAGCCATCTGTAAATACTTGAGTACTTAAGATATTCATGAGAATTTGTAGGGTTTGGTAAATAGTTAATTCTTTACAGGATAGTGTTCCGTTGACAGGTTCAGAAATTTCGAATGAAGGAAATGAAATTGTCTTTCACACAAGGTCGCTGGAGCTATGAGAGTTGGGGTGGGTTTGATCCCATACCAAGCAACAATGCCGAAACTCCTGGAGCTGAGTTGTGGGGTGTCTTTGATGTCCCTCAACATCAAGTTGATGCTTAGTGGAAGAATCTAACTCATGCTCTTTCTGGTCTGTTTTGTGCTTCAATTAACTTTCTAGAATCTTCAAGCTCTTATTCTGCTTCTTAATGGGGCTTTTGCTCAGCTTCAGGCGGTCTGAGGTATGGTACATTGCCGAGGGATGCTGTTTGTACCAAGAATCTAACTCCCAGGCTCAAGTTCCTTCCTTGTCGAGACAAAGATGGGATTGCTGCATTAATGGATAGACCATCTATCTACAAAGGATTCTATCGTTCGCAGTGGTTGCATTTGACCTCAACTGGGCTTGATGATTCAGATGGTGTAGATTCAGGCATCATACTTGAACAAACACTTTCAGTTGTTCTGCAGCCTCATCAAATGAGAGCACTTTATAACTTCCCAAGAAACAAAATCACAACCAAGCTGGTTCTTGACTTCAATTTTTGGGAGGAAAGTCAATGGAAAATATGTTCTTGCTAAGTCTAGTAATGTGTACCTTCAACTTGACTGGGGTCTAGTTGCCGAACTGGATAATCTTTGGAAAGAAAATGAAATGCTTGTGGCTGATAATATAGGTTATAAATGTTTGAGGAGTAGTCATGGGTTTCAATTGTGTGTTAAGCCTGACAGGATATTGGAGGAAGTGAATAGATGTCATAGGAATAGGCAATCTCTTCTGTATGTATTTTTGGTTGAGAAGTACAGCGACTCTGAGCCATTTGATTTAGGCTTAACATGGAAGCTTCCTGTAGTTTGGTCTTGTCAGCAAGCACCATTACATGCTAGTAGATTCTTGATGGGAAAGTGGGAACGAAAGGGGTGCTATTGCTATATCCTTTAAGTCCACAAGATTGAGTGAGGAGTTATTGCATTCTGATTTGACTGAAGAGAAATGCAAGTTGCAGGTTAAGATTTTCCAAGTTGTGCCTTGGTACATTAAGGTGTATTATCATACACCACAAGTGTTTGTTGATGAATAACCACAAGAAGTTTCAGATATTGTTGAGAAGCTCTGTGTTTCGCCTTATGAGGACAAGGTGTCTCCTGGGTTAATGGAATTGATCCTGAAGTTTCCTTGTGGGACAAAATCAGCTGTCGTAACTTTAGAATTTGATAAGGTATGTAATATGTTTTGCATCTTCTTTTTCCTTTTTTAGCTTTTGTTTAGAATGAGCAAGGTTCGAGGCTTAAATTTGAATACGCCTCTTGTTTTTCTTTATGTACGCTGGACTTTCTTACTAAACACATCTTTGTAGGGATTTTTGCAAATTGACAAATATCCACCAGATGCTAATCAGGGATTTGACGTCCCATCCACTATAATAAGCTATCCTGACTTCCAAGCAAGCATGCAGTTTCTGGAAGACAAATCTTTGGCAACCTTGCCCACTTTGGGTAAACGTCAGGTAAGTCGAACTCCTTTGTTGGTTAAATATATGTTCCACCTTAGGAATGTATATATCTATAAATCTACTTTGTATTATGGGTTTGTGATGTAGGAAAAGAGTTCTGTTCTGTCTTACACGGAAGTATTACTCTTCTCTTTGACCACTCCTGATTTTAGCATGCTATACAATGTCATCACCATTACGTGCACAGTATTTGCATTGTACTTTGGATCTTTGCTAAATGTACTTGGGCATTGTGTTGCTGAAGACGAGAGATTCTTAAAGAGCAGGTAAACTCTTCCTCTGTAAGTAGAACATATAAAATTCAAGTTTGAGAATATGCTTTCATAAAATAAGGAAGCAGAAGCAAGTCAGTTCATGGTTTTATACCAACGTAGTTAATTAACATTGTCCTTGTCCATGAATTGAGATTTTGTCTTATGTATCATACTAAGCAATATTTTTCTTTGAATGTCTTTATCTATGTGGCTAATAAAGATATTCCTTATCTATTTATTTTTTCCGTAGTTTCACCAACTCTTCTTGGTTTCTGAAATTTCCTTGCAGATAGATGCTAAGAAAGGCAGTCCTATATCTCAGTTCCTATCGAAGTTGCCTTCCAAGCTTACCGGAATACCATTGAAAACACCTCAGTCACCATCAACATCATCGTCCTTCATCAGTTCTAAACTTACACGAAAAGTTGTATTAGTGGCTGGAATTGCTGTTGTTTGGAAGTTGTTCTTAGAATAACACCACAACTAAATCGATGTACATTGTGAACCAGCTAATTTTAAGGTAGGAACTCAAGTTCCAAAATTTATCTTGAATTTTCTTTTTCAGAAAAAATTTCAATATAAACATTCTCATTTAATCGTCTTTACTAATTTCGAAGAGAAATCCGAACTTCTATTTTTTCTACCTTGTGTCTTTCCATCTCTCCGGCTTTAATTTTCCTTGAGAAGTTGAATTGTTGAATTGTCGTTCAATTTCAGTCAGACTGCATAAGTTTGATAGGCCAAACCAAAAGAATGCCGAGAGTTTACTCTCAAAACTACTTGGAATAACATTGTTGTACAAGATCTTACAATGTCAACTCACAGAGAACGCTTGCCCCTTACAGAAACTACTGGCAAATTGGTAGCAAGTTTGTTTACTTTGACAGAACAAAAAAGAAAAATCAGAAACTCATTTATGGAAAAGAAAATTTTAAAAGGAAAAAAGGGTTCATCTAATCTTCTTGTGAGGAGCAGCCAGAATTGCCTCATCTACATCATCTTCCCTCACCCGCTTCGTATTTTGACTCATAGGACTGCATCTTAGACTGGTGCTTGAAATGCCTTTGGAGAGGTCCTCATCCTTTCGTGGGATATCTGAAGGCAACCCCATATTATCAGCCATGCAAAATAATGTAACGTTTAACCACTAAAATGAAAAGAGTGACATATATATGGCACGTATATATATTTGACCAATGATAAATTTATCAGGTATATTATTTTATATTAATAAAATAAGAGAAAGAAAAAATATTAATAATACATGTATTTTTTGTGTTCTTCCTAATAATTATTATTAATAATCTATACTGCTAAACAAAATTACCCAATAAAAATAAATACCCACAAAATTGGCAACCATATATATATATATATATATATATATATATATATACATATATCCGTGCTATTAGGAACTGAGGCAAGCTAATGTACCTGCAAAGTTTTCTTTTATCCTTAGCTTTTTAAGTAGGCTCAAGTCTTCAAATAACTGCTTTCTCTTACAACCAAGGTCGTTGAATAATATGGACGTTCCACAATCTCCATTTTTACCTGAAACAAAGGAAACCAATTCAAGTCAAACTGATGTTTCTATCATTCTTAGGACGCTCTATATCAGTTTTTTTTTCTTTTTCCCCCCCTAATATCACCATCAAGCGTGACTTACTACCTGAACTGGCTTCTCTCATCTTCTTGTTATTATTATTCTTGAGCAAGTTGGTATCTTCAAGCTCTGGCTTTCCACTACTGCCAATGCCGTCCTGCGAAACAGTACTCGCATGGCTAATCTCATTTAAAGCATCCTCAGGATCATGTGCTCCTTCCCACAAAAAAAAAAAAAATCTTTATCTATAAGGGGCTCAAGAACCAATTTTGATACTACCCAGATGGAGCTAAATTTTCTTGTCGAGTCATTTTTTATGGATGAATCCTTAGAACCCATATGAGGAAAAGAAAATAAGAAAAAAGTATTCTCAGGAAACAAACAGAGTAAAGGAAACCCATTATGTAATATGAATGAAAGAACCCAAAAAAAGCTCTGGCAAGTGAGAGAAGTAACTTACTCTTGGTCCCAACTTTGGAGAGCTTTCCATCGACGATAAGCGGGTCAGCATCGTCTTTCCCAGTGGGGAATCCTTTAGCGGAGAAGAAAGCAAGCAGGGACTTCCAGGTGACATAGGAGGAGATGAGGTCGATCCCTCTGCTAATAAAGTGGCCATTGAGCCTCAACGTTGATGGGTCGAGCCCAAAAGCTCGAGCTATAAAGCCCAGGTCCAGTCTCTGCTCCTCCGAAGCCACCAGCTGAACTATCTTCGACACCGACGGACAATACAGCTTGATCGTTCTGGGTTTGCTCCCTGACATAGTTCTCTCTCTCTCTCGCCTTTTCTCTCTCTGGAAGCTGATCACTGGTTCTACCTTATTCGACTGTGTTGATGGGTTCCCGTTTTGATTCCAACGGTTTCTGGAAGTGTCTTAATCCTTTTTTCTACTTTTTTTTCGGTTGTAGCTGATTAGCTCCTATAGAATTCTTTGGCAAGGGGGTGTCTTTGGTGGGCTTCGGTATTGGATTGAGGAATGGAATTGGGCCTAAAAATGTGAATGGGCCTAAACAAGCCCTGGCCCATGTGGAGAATTCTTCACTTCAAGTGCCGTGCAGCCGAAAGGTATAAATAGTTTTGAGAGCGGGAATCAGGGGATGTTGTTGAAAGGAAGTAACAAGGAGCATAACCCAGAGAGGGAAAGAATCAGCAAATACCAGAAACGGCTAGGGGTGTCTGACTTTTGTTGGTTCAACTTGAATATGTCAAATATATCTAAATGTCAAGAACTTTCAATCTGAGAGGCCTTTTTAGATGTAGTGTTTGTGCTAGTTTTAATAAGCTTTGATAGTGTTGGAGTTTTACATAGTTTGGTAGTCTTTTTTTGTGTTCTTGAAATGGCTGTTCCGAAAGTGAACGAGAATTTTCTTGGAGAACTCGAAGCAATGGGATTTCCGGTAGCTCGGGCAACAAGGGCACTTCATTATTCTGGTGAGGCTGTTCAAATACTTCATGAGTATTTGATGTTATCTGATTTTTTCTAAAAACAAAAAGAAAAAACATTTGAAGAAGATTCTTGTTCATTACGTGTCCATAGATTTAATGGCTTCTCTCTCTTTGATGTAGGTAATACCAGTATAGAGGATGCTGTAAACTGGATTGTTGAACATGAAAATGACCCGGATATTGATCAGATGCCCTTGGTATGATTCTGTTGTTCATATATTTCATTCCTGAAGATTACTCCAATATTTGAGTTGTAATTCTTCATTGTTTCGTCTGTTGTTGGATCTAATATGGTCATCAATGAAGACAGGGAAGATTCTTCACACGTCCCAGTTCATATATAATACACATCTCTATATGTCATTTCTTACACGTATCAGATTACCGTCGCAAGATTTTCTTTGGGGTGAAACTTTTACAATTCTTACAGGTTACAGTTGACATTGATATTGATTCAATTGAGCCATTGCATGTGACAGAAGAGATGAAAAGAAAAGCTCAAGAACTCAGGTTATAATTAATACAACGTTGAATTCAGAACAAGATTCACTTTCTTTTCTTGATTATTTTCAGCTCGTCTCTATATCTAGATTGTTCTATCAACCTTTAATGTCTAATTTTTTTCCATAATTCTTGATGTCATTATATTTCAGGGATCGAGCATGCAAGAAAGTTGAAGAAGAAGAAAAGAGAATGGGAAGAGAAAGGGAGAAGGTATCGTACAACGTAGTTTTTCTCTCTTCTTGTTTGAGATCTTCAATAGCCTTCTTTCTTTCTTCCTTACGTAATATCACCCTTCTGGCCTTGCTTGCCTGCTGTAACTAATTGTGTTATGCTTTATTTTTTTTTTCCCCTTTTGAAATTCAGTTTTAAATTAAGATGGAAATTTTTCTTTTCTTGACATAGGAGAGGATTCGTTCAGGCAAAGAACTCATCGAAGCAAAGCGAATTTTGGAAGAAAACGAAAGAAAACAGTCTGTTCCAATCCAATTCTTCCAACTTTTCATCCCACATTTGAATATATTCTTCCTTTTTAGTGAAAGAACTGCTTTGTATCTCAGTTATTTAGCCTTAAGGCAATCAGAGAAGGAGGAAGAGAAAAGAGCGAGAGAGAAAATTCGTTGGAAACTGGAACAGGACAAGGTGCTTGCTTACCTTTACATGTATAAAATGCTTTAAATTATTTTACCTTAGTTTCCCTTTTTCTAATTTCTCTGTAAAATTAAATATTATGGAATGAGTTACATTCATATGTTCACAGTTAGAAAGAAGGGGTACTAAGCTTCAAATGCCACTAAAGAACCCTGCACCTTTGAAATTATCTATACCTGTGGTACAGGAAAAACAGGTATTCATATTTTTATCATCAATTCATGTAAATTAGCTGAAAGAAAACCTCTATCTAATCGCTAAATCCAGTCTTCTTTCCGGGATTTGCAGAAACATAAATGATAAACCATGATTGCTTATCTTTCTCTTCTTCTTTGAGTTGCAGAATTCGAAGCTCGTTAAGCCTGTTACAAAGGCTGAGCTCATGAGAGAGTGTTTAAGATCTCTTAAGCGCAACCACATGGTACAAACACGTCTCAATTTTCTCACTAAGATATGGTTATAATGAAGCAAATAAATCTGACTTAGTTGAATACTAGTCTCAGCTACTTATGTTAGAAAGGCCTTCCAAACATTATGCTTTTGTTGGTTTGGTCTACTGTCTAGGATAATGATGCCAGAGTGAGAAGGGCCTTCCAAACTTTGCTGATTTATGTTGGAAATGTCGCGAGGAATCCCCACGAAGAAAAGTTTAGGAGGATCAGATTGAGTAATCACTTATTCCAGGTAAGTTGATAACATTAAAATGTTTTCATGGACAGACTTAGAAATGTTTATGTTTGGCTCTAATTCTTTTGCTATTGAATATTGCATTGTTGTGGTTTTGCAATTTGATTGAATAGGAGAGAGTTGGTAGTTTGAAAGGAGGTGTTGAGTTTCTAGAGCTATGTGGATTCGAGAGAACAGAAGAGGGAGAGTTTTTGTATCTTCCTCGCGAAAAGGTCAACATGGCAGTGTTAAACTCAACTGGCTCTGAATTGAAGTCGGCCATTACCAACCCCTTCTTTGGTGTCTTAAGCCGGCCGATAGAGGAGAGTGTAGTATGATTATGTTCAAATGAATTGAATATTCAAAGATGTAATGTAACAGTCTTTTCATTGATATATGGACTAGAAATACAGAATATAATAATCAAGCTCTTCTTCTTCTGCCATAGAGATTCAAGAGTTAATAAGGGTTTTGACTCTTAATTTCCATTGTCTTTGAGTTTAGCATATAGCTAGAAGTTAACTGCAAACAAATATCTCAATTATGGACTTTCTGCAATTTCGATTTTGTGTTCTTAGACTTTGCAAAAAATACGTTATATTTGAAATTTCAAATAATATATACCTTCCGTACCGGTTTATGTTCTTAAAAGACGAGAGTACCTCGTTTAAAACCTAATCCAATGTTGGGATATCATATTCTTGTTGCAAAAAATAAAAAAAAAAGGAGTTACAAAATAGATTTGAAAAAAATTAAACATGAAATTCAAATAAAGAGTAATTTTTGTGTGTTTTCAAACACTTAAAATGTATTAATAATAACTTAAAAACAAATAGAAAATAAAAAATATTTGAAAAGATAAAAACAAAATTAGAAAGAGAATAAAAATAAACCCTAATCCTCTTCTTTCCTCATCCTTATCCTTGCTCTACCACCACCACTACCATTTTATTCTTCTTATTCTTCATCCCACAATCCTCCTCCTAACTCTCATCTTTCTCTATATCGTCTATTTCTAGAACCAAGAACTTCTTTTCTTCACCCCACAATCCTCCACCTTGTTAG